>VVAS01006163.1:2376-14153 GCA_015103295.1 Ptychochromis oligacanthus
CACTTTCATCTATCACCACAAACATGTTTTTTCTCCATAAATATTTCAAAGAGATTTTTAGTAAATTATTCATAAAAACCACAAAGTGCTCACATAATTAAACCAGAGAAGAAATCTCTCTTCTACCAGTTTAAGACGTTTTCATCACAATCAGGGTTCGAGGTCGCGATCGATGGATGCCAAACTTCAGAAAATGTCTTTTCTCCCACAGATGGTGGACATTAACATACAGACAGATGGTGTTTGAGGTTCGGGGATGAAACGCCGTCGCAGAACATTTAAAGGGGAAAACACTTCAAAATAAAACAGCTCAGACGCAGACATTTGGAAATTACTTATTAAAAGTGGCAAAATGAGAAGAGTGTTTTATCTGTTGAAAGTAGCTTTTTTTTTCTTTTCTTTTTTTTTTTTAAATAAAAGAGTAAAATAATGCAGTAAAATATCAGAATCGTGGTGAAAAAAGCGAAACTGCATCAGAATTAAAATAAAAACACGACCCCAAAAATTACGCGACGTGATGCTCATACATGAGAACCGTCATAACTCAACCCCAGAGCACATCCAACAGATTACTGAGAAACTAAAGGCTGCTTCAACTTTGAATTTTTCCCCCACAGAAAAACAGCACCTGAGCGCGAAATCTTGCAATAGAAGAAGTTCAGCACAATCAAAAAGATGGCAGATTCAATCGTTTTACAAAAACTAGTCATTTTTTTTCCCTACACTGAAATATTAGGGCCACTGCAGGTGAAAGTGCAGAACCATGGTAGAGGCACATTTAAACTACAAAAATCTCACTTTAAAAGGTTAAAGTAGTAAAATTTACAAGACCAAAAAAAATGTAAATATTGTGTCAGTTAAAATTTTTTTTTTTTTTTTTTAATTATTGTGATCCTGAAAAAAAAATTTGTGGGCCTCTTTAAAAAAAAAAAAAAAAAAAAAAAGAAATCACCTGGAACGGAGTTTTTGTTGTAAATTTTTCCTCTGAATATTTCCCCTTCTGCAGCTCTGCAATTTTCTCGTTTCCTAACACCTACACTGACCTCAAAAACTCAGAAAGATATGAAAATACAAACAAAACACGCCCCCAAAAAACAAACACCAAAACCCTTTCACACCACACGTGGTCACACTGATGTTTAATTCATCCATATTTATTTTGACATGCCTTCACAGACAGAACAACAAGAGTCTGATCACTCAAAACCAGCAAAACAGACACTGGTGTGTCTTCTTTCTCTCTTCTAATCTTTAATTTTTGTTTGTAATGAATAACCGTGAGCAGAGCGCAAAACAGCTTCAGGATCTCAAAAGTCCAAGTTTTCATCTTTTCATCACATGACTGACAGCCATGAAAGAGTTCAGGCAACATTTCAAACAACAACAACAACAACAAAAAAAGCAAAAGACAAAAAACCCAGAAAACGAAACCAGAGAAGACACTGGAGTCTTGTTTTGCTAGTACAAAGTGATCTTTGCTGCAGCTCTCAACATTCATATTCACAAGAGTCTCAATGAAAATAACTGTGAGAATGTGGGAAATCTGACAACACAGGCATCTTTTGGACTCTTTAACCCTGATCTGAACCCAAAATGTGCCGTGAGGACAGAATGCTTTTATTTTGGAATGAAGCTCGTCTTTTCCTGCAGGGAATGTGTTCAAGTTTGGATTTGCTTTGCTCCCCAGAAACAGGAAATGGGGAATGATCACCTCAGAAAAACAGTTTATGGAAATTACAGGAGGAAATCTGCTGTTTAAGAGACAAAAAAAAAACCCAATACTGACTTAAAAACAGCAAAACAGAAAGAAGAAAGAAATCAAATCCATTCAGAGACAAAAACAGAAACTCTTCAGTTACAGAAACGTAAACAGCGACAGAGGAAGAGTTTGACAGTAAACCGACATTCTTATGTTGGAGCCCACACAGTCCGATTAACCAATCACAGCCTTCGGTGATGTCAGCTGATTAAAAGACAGTGACATCACATCGCTGAGGTGGAAGCAGAGGCTGCAGACTGTTTGCTGAGGACGGTGATGAAGATGAGGGTGAAAGAAGCCGGAAGCAGTCTTTGTCCTTCTCAGTCAGATTTCTTGTCGCTCTTCGCCTGCAGACAGAGAACAGGGATGTAAAAACTCAGCCTGCAGACTTTGTGACTCACGAGTGTGAAATCAGGTAAAGACGGACATCACTCGGCCAAACTTTTCTATTTTCCTTTCAGTACACAAATACATGACGAGCATCGTTATAAAGCTCTGGCTCAGCTCTTTATTGTGACATATTTTGTTCCACATCTGCAGTTCAAACTGTCTACAGAATATAATTTGTGACTAAATTTGATGCGAATATGAAATTATTTTCTCTTTGCTGCACAGACGAGCAGCCAGCACTACAAAGGTCAAGTCGTCCAATTTCACATCACAACAATTTGGAACTTCAAGAAAATCTGGCAGCAAATTGTAGCTTCAAGTGTTAAAAAGATACATGTGAAAACGTTTTTAGAAGCCCTGCCTGATGCCTCAAACTGATTTGAACTTCTTATTCATGTTTTCCAGAATAATTTACTTCGTCTTTGCCCTTTTTAAAAACAAATAAACAAAAACACATCTTTCTTTAAATGTATCTCCTGTTAGGGTGTGTAAGTATAATGGTATAGTTTATTGTTTATTTAACTTGAACTGCATCCAGAACAGAAACAGCTGAAACCGAAGCCTGACTCCAAATCACGTGCACGACTGTACAGAGGTCTGCATGTTTTTCCAGGTACATTATATAACTCTGGCGTCAGTGTTTGTATGTGGTTTAAGTTGAACGAGCTGCCGCAGCTGTAACTGATCAGATACACACAACTCAAGCAGCTGCTAAATATACCTTTAACACATGGCTCTGTCGGTTGGACACTGTATCCAGCATATCCAGATAATCCTCCCTTCTGACACTTAGAAAGACCAAAATTTACAAAACGGACTTTATGTTTTATACAGTGTAACCCAAAATGAGTGAGTAAGGCCATAAACTCATCATGAAAGTGTTTACAGAGGTCAGGGCAGACGGCCAATTTCCCATAGACTTCTATACGAACAGAAGCCTTTTTGCACACAGGTATCGCCCCCTGGTGGATAGTAAAAAGAATGCAGGGTTTCTGCGTTGGCTCCACTTTTCAGACCTGAAAGCTACGTTGATCTTTTATTCCTGTACAGTACTGACCCAGTGGCTGCAGGCTGATGAAAAGTTGCCTTTATTTATACCGTTTTTGGTCCACTTAGCAATGATTAATCTAACCCCTGAAGGCAGTCAGGAGGGGCTCTGTGTTTTTGTCCCT
The DNA here is from genome assembly GCA_015103295.1 of Ptychochromis oligacanthus. Taxonomy (NCBI): domain Eukaryota; kingdom Metazoa; phylum Chordata; class Actinopteri; order Cichliformes; family Cichlidae; genus Ptychochromis; species Ptychochromis oligacanthus. Next base: position 5,698 of record VVAS01006163.1, read on the forward strand.
GCAGGATTTTTTTTTTTTTTTAAATTTGCTTCTCATGTAACTTCAAAGTTTAAAATAATGTTTAATTTAATGTTAATGCAGGGGATTCATGTAGTGCTATCATATTGTAGCTATCCACCCACTATAGTGATGATTGCCAGTTGTGCTGAGCTGTGTATGTGGACCTCTGCTTTAAAGGGGAGACAAAGTGAGTTTATTTACTTCACACTTCCAGCGAATCATGTAAACTTTGTTTGAACGATTTAGGTTAAGTAGTGGAAATAAACATAAAAACAGTATTAAGCTATAAAGTTTGCCTGGTTCTTTAACATTTCTGCATTTGCTGTTCTTTTAACAGTTTTTATTCATAAAAGACTAATAAAGTAATTAGAAGCCGCCCTCATGCTCTCTTCAAACAGCAGCAGTCCTCTACCGGACGACTGGTTAAACCTGGAGATTTTAGAGTGAGTGAGTGTGTGTTACCAGGAGTTTGCTGTGTTCATCCAGCAGTCTGTCGTACTCCACCGTCAGGTTCTCGGACTGTTTCTTCATCGCACGAACGTCGTTGTCCGACTTCTGCAGAGCTGTGAAACACACGTCAGATTTCTCATCAGCACCGAGGCATTTTCACTCCGATCTCACAGTTCGTCTTCTGCTCTTACATCTTTGTCTCATTCTTAATCATCCCCTTAAGCTCCTCTTCCTCATCTCGTGTGTGTGTGTGTGTGTGTGTGTGTGTGTGTGTTTTTTTTTAACCTCCCAACTGTTTCTCTTCCATCTTACCTTTCTTGGTGGCTTCCAGCTCCTCTTTCAGGGTCTTCACCTCTTCTTTCAGAGTCTTGTTCTCCTCCTGCAGTCCCGGTCCTTTCTTCCCGGCCTCCGGCACCTCGATACCGGCCTCGCGCAGTTTCTAGAAAAACAGAAACAAAAACCCCACAAAGCTTTATCTAAATTCTGGTGGAGATCTCAACGTCTCCAGAGATATTAAACCTGTCTGATAGATATTAAATATCTCACACACAATATTTGACACAGATAGTTGCAACTTTGAAACTGCTTTAAGTGGAAACAGATTAAGGTCACTTTGTACCGAAGCAACATGATTTGAATCCAAACACTCAGAGACCAACAGGTGTTCATAGAAAACCCCTCATAGCAACACACCAGCTGTAGTCTACTATTTTATACCACAGCAGCAGCCAATAATGCTCTCTGATTGGCTGGCAGCTGACTGTTCATTCATCAGGAGTACAGTCAGGGCCAAATGTTTTGGCAGTGGCACAAATTTTGTGTTTCATGCTTGTCCACCTATATTTTAAGGACTGACCAATCTCAGTCAGATTAAGAACCAATAAAATGCTTACGAGGTCTCCTCAGACACACATCTGTAAAAGGCTGTGAATAAGGTTAGAAATGAATATTTGTGTCACTAAGTGATGTTAAATGATGTTGGAACACTTCAGATTTTACTCATGATTTGATTTTGGTTAGTATTAGTGTACTGTATTTATGCATTGCTTTGCACTGAAATACTGGAGTAGTTAATAATTTCACTGAAATTTTCACATTTTGCAAAGAAACCCAATGGCCTGAACTGGGTCAGTTCTGCAGATCAGGGCTGACAGGTGTTTTTACCTGGAGACAGGATCATTTTGACAGAGTTTGAAAGAACACATTTATATGGAGTTTGTTTTAAAGCTGAACTTGACTCTTATGGAGCTGGACGTTGACTTTGAAAACAGTGGCAACAAAAAAAAAACAAAAAACTGTAACCTAAAATCATACAGACAGCCTGTTAAGCCTGTTAAGGATGATTCTGGTCAACAAGTGGCAATTACTTAACTTCTGCTAGCAGAGCCTGATCATGCATTCACGCCAAACACTAAACAAAATCTATTCAGTGAGGAGAACTCACATGAATTTGTGCACAGAGACACAAATGGAGACAATTCTGTTTTTGTGCAACTTAAAATATTTAAACTTCAGTGCAAAATTTGCTTCAGGCTGCATTACAAAAACCCAACGTTTAAAGGCAGTCAGAGCTGCTGCTTTTAGAGACAAGAAAAAAAGGATAAGACTTTGAGTAAAGAGAGCAAAATTATAGGACTACATGGTTAGTTCTGAAAGTATCTTTCTGTAACACCTCAAGGTGAAACCTGACTTGGTGTTTGGTGTGAACACAACATAAGAGTAGATCAGCTCTTGTTTTGATTAGATGGGTTTTATTTCACTTCTTTTTTTTTGGTGATATTAAAATGTTTTATATTCTATACACACCTAACAGAAGAATTAACCTTTGTAAAAAAATAAAAATAAAAAAATAAACTTATTATTTGTTTGTGCATAATAATCATAAAAACAGTAGTAGTAATAATAATAATAAAAATAAGAAGCCATATGGCCCAGCACTAGTTTGTATTATTATTGTTATATGATGATGATCACAGCTTTAATGGGTGAACTCAGACTGTGTGTGTTGACAGCTTATGGGGGTGGGGGGAATGATGGTTGGTGCTTGGTATTTACACCTGTCAGTGTCTCTGTGACCACAGTGACGGTGACATCTTCAGCTACCATTTCTGCTGGGGAGGCAACAAGCTATGAGAGGATTACTTGATCAGGAGTTTGATCAGTTCTGTCATTTTTTGTTTCCAGGCAGAAAGGGGAAAATTACAAATATGTGCAAATTTCCGTGTCTACGAAGAAAAGATTTGGCGCTATTCTTCCTGTATGTCATTGTAAACTGAAACTGAAAACATTGTACTTGGTTTCCCTCCATCAACACATTAAACAGACCGACATTAAATTAAAAATATTCAGAATATCAATAGGTTTGTCAAGCTGCAGCGTTGGCACATCCACTTGGTGTGATGGAGTTAAACAGCTGCTGAGCTTCAGACCTTTAACTGAGGAGGCTCAGCCATAAAAAATTATTTTACTGTTCTGAACCCTGTAACACCAGTTCACGCTGACCATAAATTTACAGTCAAACTGAAACACAAGCACCATTTCTGTAACTGTAGAAACAAATCTAAAAATAAAACACAAATATGCGTTATCGAAAGTGAAAAGGTAATGTTTGAAGTCACAGAAACGAACTTTTTAAGTGAAAACCATCATATCGAAGCAGGCAGAGGTGACTCTTTAAATATGAAGCACTTCGTAGCATTCTGGGTGTTTTTGCTGGTGAAACACTCGGCTGTGTGTGGGGAGGGGACGATGAAGAGCGCAGGAGAGCCAGGTGAGATATTTTACACAGAAAGAAAACAAAGTGGACCATATAGTAGAACTATAGGTCAAAGGTGCATAAGTAAAGATGTGGGAACAGCTTCTTTTTTCCCCCCTCCTGTATTCATGCATTTCCTTTACATTAACGCCTCTTCTTGACCTCAGCTTGGATCCGGAGTTTGTTACAGCCCTGCTGTGTGTCGGTGCCAGGCTGTGCCCAACCACCTCTCCCCTCACAGATTAACTCTGCAAGAATCCAAACCTCCTGCAGCTCCTTATGGCTCAGGACTCAAAAAAACATATCTGCCAGTGGAAGTGGATAAATGCTTTGAATCTGTTGCTATAAACAAAAGCAGGAATGCAACGCTCAGAGGATTTTTGGTCATTTCTTATTCTGAGATCTTTGATAACTACTGACCTTGAACTCTTTACTGAGTTAATTCTTTGTCTATATAAACCCAAGATAAAACATGACTCAAAACAGTTGTCTTTATTTGGAAATGCCCACCTGTTGTCTGATTCTACAGGTAAAAGTTTTACGTTAAAAAATAAAAAAAATAAAAAATATCTCAGCTGGATCTGTAAGTTGTTTGTATGTTACATAATAGTTATGAGTCCCTCTGCCTGATTACGTGAAGGGGAGCAGGTGTCCAGGATCATCTTACTGGCCTTTACAGTAACATGTACGTGCGCGTCCACGTACACACACCGGAGGCAGTTGTGTCACCCTGTGTAACTGTGTCTACAGTAAAGTGACTCCATCCTGACAGATGAGTGAGTGCCTCGTGTGTGTTTGTATCTTCTTGTAGCTCTGCATGTATGTTTGACCTTTGGAGGCTGCACACAGATTCACATCATACACAGTTACGCAAATGTTGAGTCATAAGAAAAAGAGGCCACTTAGAGCAGACATTCCCAAACTGAAGACCATCGCAGCACATTTTGAAATCTGAAAATCTCCTGCGGCTCATGCAAACCTTTAATCACGTGAGGCTAAGATGAAATATTTCCTTCTTTGCATTTGTGAGGAAGGATACTGAACCACAGACGTTATAACAGATGGACTAACAACTGACCATTAGTTTTGAACTTTTTGGCATTTTGAACCCTTACCGGTTAATAATCCAATAACATACTCCAAAAAACACCAACGCTACAAACATGGTGGAGAGGTCCAGTTCAGCGACTCAGCTGCCTGTGTCAATCAAAGTGGTCACGCCCCTAACTCCAGTCTCCAAAAGAATGAGTTATTGAATAATTAAATAAAAGAAAAAAAAGGAAGAAGAAAATCAGCCCGTGTAGAGTTGTTATGAAGGAGGAAACTATCCATAGCAGCCAAAAACCCTTTTTTGTACCAGTGTAACATGTGCATTTCTGCTATAAAGTTGGACATTTTAACATGTGGGGCCACGGGGACTGACTCACTCTTGCAGCCACCCTCAAGTGGACACAGGTTTTATGTTCCATGGTTCAACAGCTGATTCTTACCACCCACATGTCGTATTTTACTTGAGATGGTCAACAATTTTTCATAATTGGATAGTTAAGTTATTTAAAAAAAAAAAAAAAATAACAGTTTGCATGAGTGTTTTTTTTATCTTAAAATATATACTTTCCCTTGTTTTAAACAGTGCCTGATGGGATGTAACAGGCCACGACTGCCAGAAGGTTGAGGTAGTAAACCTAAGTTTAGAAACCTCCATTATTATTAGTTATTGAAAAGTCTTTTTAAAGAGACAATTCCTTTAAAAAAGCAAAACAAAAATGAGGTCCAGATGGACCAAACACACACAAACAAAAAAAAAGTGTATTTAAGGTCTTTGTAAACTAAACTGGAGAGTCTGAACTGTACGTTGGCAGATACTCTGCATAAATGTGTAAGTAGTAATGGTGGGAGTGTTTGTTAGTTACTCCCTTGGAAAAACATGGCCGTTTACCCAGTCATCGACTTTAATAGGGCAAGCTGCCCAAGTATATTTGGCAACTAATTTTGTTTCTTTTTTCCATCCTTCAGAGAAAGGGAGGCCACCCACAAGTGATCTACTAGTGGATGATCGGCTCCCTTTTATTTTGAAAGTTTAGTTGCTGCTAACCAGGAAACTCGTGGGCCTTCATCAGGAAGGTTACTGTTGAGATGGTCCTCAATATCACTCAACTGCTTCTCCACAGAGTCTCTCGTCCTGTGGTCAGACCCAAACTCCACCCTCTTGAACTGCAGCTGGAGTCCTGCTGCAAGCCTCAGGTCCCCTTTAAGAAGGTGGAGAACAGGTTCATGTGGCGCTGAGCTGAGATCAGAGGGGCAGCAGAGCTTTACGGGGACTACCGTCATCCCCAGCAGTCCAAAAACATGCAGCTGGTCCATCCACAGGATGAGAAACTCATTGGAGAAACAGCTGATTGTATTAATCCATCAACTGTCTCAAAGTGCTTGGTTATAAATTTATTTGCAGGGAAGCACCTTATAAATGTTATTATTTAAGAATTAAGTGTGTGTGCCTCTGTTTGCATGCACAAGTACCGATAAACCAGTTAAAACCCCTCTTCACCACTATCTTTCACAACAGATGTGTTTTTATTCAAGTGTTTCTCAACTTCACTGATTAACGTGACACTTCGTACTGAAGTTCATAAAAGCCTCGGAGTCACTGAAAGAAATTCACGCTGTTGCCAAATATTCCTGAAATGTCGAACATGTAAACACGTTTGTGAAAACCAAATCCAGAACTGAAATGAAGTATGAATTGACTAGAAGACTCAATAACAGACACACATGAACCAACTTCTCCTTTTAACAGCAGAGATCTCTTGACCATGGACAAACACAGGTCAAGTTACCACAGACAGAGGAGAGTGTGTGTGTGTGTGTGTGTGTGTGTGTGTGTGTGTGTGTGTGTGTGTGTGTGTGTGTCAGTTTTTCAGACCTTGGGAACATTTTTTGGATGGACATTTTGTCCGCTCCTCACTTTTGGATGTAGCAAATGAAACAACGTAAACACAGTTACTGTGGGGGGGCTAAAGTACGACACGACCCGAACACAAACAGCACGTAAAGGTGAAATCTGACGCTGAGCAGCAGGACTTCTGGTCTGATCTGTGGTTTTAACTATTGAAGGTTTCCACTAATATACTGACAGCTGGCTTAGCCTTTTATTTGTGATAAAAGTTAAAACTTTAACTTAGCTGTATCTTATTAACCTACTATAAGAGCCAAATTAAGTGTTGAAGCTAAGTATTCTTTGTTATTAATCCGATCTACTGTGCATGATCATGATTAATTTTCTTTATATAATAAATAGCAACAAAGAGCACTCAGTGGCAGTACAGGCACAGCGGAGCGGCACATTTTTCTGCAACAATGAAACATCAACATCTACACTATCTGTGCTACTAGGTGCAACTGTGAAGACGAACAGCAGAAGATGACCACAATTACTCTATTAGGTTAGTGCCTCCTAGTGTTTTTGGCCTGTAACTACATCTTAAATAAATGGGTGTGATTCCCAGGGATAACAAAGAGACAACACTAAGCAAATGACATGAAACCACAAAACAATCAGTCTTAAAAATACCTTGTGCAAATTTATTACCTTCAACAAATATCCAGGAAATAAAAGAGGTTTTAATTTCCTTTATTTTAATTTAATTTTTTTTAAATGTAGCCCTGTATCCTCACCAAAAACCCCTGCAGAATCTATGTACTTGGTATTTGTAGTATCCACTCCTGAACTTGCAGCACTTTGAAGTTTTCATGGGCTACAGTACAGATCCCATTAAGGGAAATACAGCACTGATCACAACCCTCTGATGTTTCTTATGGATGTCCAATCTCAACCAGAGAATGACGCTCTGGGTCTTTCTAGCTCAAGACTGCAATCTTCACATCAGACACAAGAAAGGTGTTGACAAAGTAACTGCTGAAGCATTGTCCAGAGTGCAGTTTCCACCGTTTTGACATAGATGTAATACAGAAATTATGTTTGATTTTAAATGGGAGGGAGAGACTCTCACCAAAAAAAAAAACAAAAAACAACTAACCAGGATCTGCTCTGAAGTGAATCTGCATACCTGGGCTCAGGTTCAATAGCCAGTTTTGCTTTAGAAGGTTCCTAAATGAGTGAATTGACCCTGAAGTATCTGCGTGACAGCCATGATAAGGAAAAGTCAATGCAGTCAATGCGGCCTTTGTTTCTTCCTTCAGAAGAGGATACATTGGACCATCATTTATGAAGAGAAAGGGGATGATGCTATCCCACAATTCATACACCATCCAACCGTTCAGGAAAACACGCTCAGCATCAACAATCATAAAATGTTATTTATTACTGTGTTTTCCATTTCCTGCCATAACCTGTTTGAATTAGTTTGTCCTCAGTTTAAACAGTAACGTCTATCTTTTTAATTAATGTGACAGGAGTTACACTTTGAATTGGGAAGAAAAATTCAGAGCAAACTAAAAAGATCTCCAAATAGTCACTCATATTAAACACAAATTTTCATTTTGCACATTTAATTTCTATCTGCCCTGTGTTTAAATCTGAGACAAAGGGTATAAGGACACACTGCTAGGAGAACCTTCCACAATCCTTGCAGGGATATCGTTTTTCCAACAGCTGCTCAACATTGTCAACAAGGACAAAAGATCAGTGCTGCGCCCCCTGCTGGTGAACTACAGACACAACAGCATACTGCAAGACTTAAATGTTATATTTGCTGTTAGTGCAGAAAATAAAGATCTGTCCACTTGTAGAAATCAGTGTCTGCATGAGCTCTGACATCACTGCATCAGTTTTTACAGACGAAGGACAACGCTTCCCGTCAGACACACGTGGTGTTTGCATCAAACAGAAGTTCAGGTATAAAAACAGCACAAAGGGCATTCACCAGAGCATGAACACATTAAAACTAACATGCAGAATAAAATCTACCTGTCAGGGTATGAACTTCAGATGGAAGACCAGCTGGAATGAGCCAAGCTACAATTCTTATTACATCACAATCTTTTTAATGCTTCTCGGCTGTATAAAACAATAACTGGCCTTTCAGAACAAACTTTAAACTCCACAAAAAAAGAAATGAACAGCCTCCTGGACAACAATCCACTGTCACAACCACTTCAAGAAACCCAGGAGTAATCTTTGACTTTAGGGCTCATGTGTGGCCTGTCACAAAATCTGACTTTTCCCAGTCATACAACACTGCTAAGTGCAACCATTTCTCTCTCAGAGCGACTCCCAAAAACTGATCAAAGC
>VVAS01006183.1:0-12819 GCA_015103295.1 Ptychochromis oligacanthus
TTTATATGGGAGAACTCCAGAGTCTAATCTAATTTCTCGGCTCTCTCAGCTCATGGCTGCTGCCTTGTGCTATTGATCTGGCTCACCACTTGGAGCTTGTCTGCCTTCAGCACTTTGGCGTCTTTATTTTTTATCTCCTCTGAGCTGTTTCGCTGGTCTGTTTTACACCAGTTTCACTTGTGTGAGTGAATGATTGATGATGGTGACCAGCCTCCTGCAGGGCTTACAGGCCATGAATGTGACTGTGTGGGCTTGTACATGTACATGTGTCTGTGAGTGCTGCAGAGCTCTTTGTAAACCCATTACTCTAATGATCTGTTATGTCATATTTTTGTGTTTAAACTGTAATAATTTTCCGATGTTGGTCTTATATAGCCTGTCCTGGTAAAGGCCATTAAAATAGTATTAAAGTCAGTGATAATACAGCGAGATATGACAATAGTTTTGTGTATATTGTACAAACCTTCTGCCACCCCGACACCTTGCCCTAAAAATACCTGGCTTTAGTTCTGCTGAGCTTTCTTAGCCTGTATCTTTAAAGTTCTGCTTCACAGCATGCCCAAACCCCCAAAATTTTTTCTTTTTTTTTTCTTAGTTGGATTGTGATGAATGAATCTTGCGTTTGCCAGCTATGCTGTTGTTGTGTTTTCAGGCCTGCTTGCTTATCTGCAGGACAGCGTGCTGAATTGCTGTATTGCTGTAGGTGTGGCCAGTATGAGGGTTGGTACTGACCACAGCGATGCAGCTGGTGCCAGAACACACCCACATACACAATCACACACACACATATTCACAGCCTGAGACTTCCTGTTGCTGGACCGAGATCACAGCCGGTTTGCTCTGCTGCTCCCGCTTCAGCCACAGCAACGCAACTAATTCCTCCTCTCTGACACAAGACCGGCACTGCTTCCCCTTTACGTTGACCTCCACAGAGGCTCTCCAGGCTCTCTCATTCCTGCCTGAGAGCCAGTCCCTTAAGGGACTCAGGCAAGTGTGAAGTAGAGAGGGCTGGTCTAAAAGCATCTCAGATAATTGACTTTAAAGGCATTATTGCAGCGAAACAGACCACACTTGAACAGCTTACTGCAGGTAATGTGCGAAAGAGGAGGGGTTCACCTGTCTGCAACAGGAGCAAAAGAGTTGCTTGTAGTGTTTTCAGTGGTTTAGCATTTTGACAGCTTTGTTTGGGTAATGCCTTCTCTCTGGATAATCCAAGTTAAACAGCTTAGAGGACGAGCGGTGAAATCTGTGCTCTCCCACGTGTAAGACAGGGTCCATTCACTCTATTATTCATTTTAGAGAAAAACGTCAAAATGATCCCTCAATCCAATTTGATCCTGGTTATGAAAAACAGGCTTTACTGAGTTCTCTAAAGGAGTGGCTGCAGTGGAATCATGCTCAGGAGATGTATCGTAGACCTAAAGTCCAGGTGTCACAGTATAGTCATATAGACATTGTAGATAAAAGTTACCCATAGTGTCTGCTGTGTTTTGGTGAGTGGATGCCAGCTCTTTTCTTGTTTTAAACCTTGCAGGTGCCTAACATAGCATCAGGTCCTTATGCTTCATTTCTGATCACAAGTTGCATCACATAAGGTTCTGTGAACATTGAACTGTGAGAAGATGTATTTTTTATCTTTACAACACGCTCTGCCCATAAAGCAAGGTTCATTGGGGGGGTGGGGGGGGTGGTATTTTGGGCAGGTGATAAACTTTTAGGGCAGTAAACTCTCTTCTGATTGTTGGTCCTACCCTCGACATGCCGTATGGCTGCTCTGTATTTTGGTCTCTTATCTTCCCTCTGGTGCAGAAGTTGGTGTCTCTGCCAGGGCTTTGATGGATTTCTTCTTGCATGGTTGGCCAACAGTACAAAGTGACTTATCTGGAAATAATCCCTTTTTGTTTCCTTATGTGGGATTGAGACCAAAACCAACATTTACTGTTGATTGTTCACATCAGTGATTCCCTATCAGGGACGCTTGTACCCCAAAGGGTACTTCTGCAGTTGCCGGAGTGAATGTGAAAGCTCATGTTATTAAACTTAGTAAAAAAAGAGAGATTGTCATTTAATTAAATATATACATATATTTGTGTTAGGTGGGAAAATAATAATGATGGATTAACAGTTAAAATAGTGTATTTTATACAGAGAGAGTAAATATGTTATGTAGAGGGAGTTGGTATCTATAGCCTGGTAGTTGAAGGTGACAGATAAATGGTTAAATTAGTTTAATAAATGACTAAGCAGCTAAAAGTAATTAATATAATGAGCAAAGCAGCACTAAATACTTAATGACTGGTTTATAGTCCATTCATAAAAACATATTGTGTAATTTTTTTTCTTACTCGTCTGTTTAGATTTTATGAAGGCTTACAGGTAGAGGCGTGGCTCCTTTGACTGACAGGTGTGCAGACACTGGGAGCTGTAGCTGTCAGCTATCTGCAAGGCCTCACCTGTGCTGATTCAAGGCACCTTACCTCTCCACCTTACCTCTCCACCGTGTTTGCCTTGCTGTTTGGTTACGTTACTAACGTAACCAAACGTTAGCGCTCCACTCTCAACCAAATATGGTAACTTCCGGCTCCAAAAAAACACCGTGGGGGCGGGGTCAAAATGCTCAGGCTGAGGCTTCAAAATGTCCGAAGTGACTGGCACTGTCCATCTTTTATATACAGTCTATGAAAAATTCTAGCACCTGCGCAGGAAGTATTCACACATCAGTTTTAAACATGTAATCCTCGGCGTTGTAGCGCTGTGCATCATCTCGGTGCGCCACCTGCCCCCCTCCACACCCGGCTGCCTCCGTCTGACTGGCACCCAGAGCGAGACATCAGGTGACTGGTGCAGCTGTGCCTGGCCGGGGGATCTGTGTCAGTTTGTATCATACACCGACAGTGGTGGATGGCCAGATGACCTGGTTGGAGTACAGCCTGCTCGACCTGTAGCGAGTTCAGCCCGGCTGTATCGAGGCATCAGTGCAAAGCTGGCTTCTTCTTACATGTGGGTGTGGAATTTCAGTTAATATGCTTTTTATTATTGGGGGGTGGGGGGGGAATCATTGGGTGGTTTTGACTGCACTGATGGTGACAGATTACCTCGACGGACGTGGTGGTGTTTTTTTTGTTTTTTGGGCATCACTCTGTTCCTGAGCGGGTGGGGTGTTTATCATTCAGCGTAATCTTATTTGTGGTCCTGAAAGTTAATCATTGGGCTGTTATCAGTGTTTGACGCTTTGTGCTGATTTATTCTTTAACAAATTTATCAATGCGGGGAAACTGGGTGTGATTTGTGTTTTCCAGAAGCTGGCAGCAGAATGTCAGAGTGCAGGCTACAGTGGCACGCTGATCCCTTACAAATGTGACCTGTCCAATGAGGAAGAGATCCTGTCCATGTTTTCAGCAATCAAGACGCTGCACAAGGGCGTGGACGTATGCATCAACAATGCTGGGCTGGCCCACAATGAACCTCTGCTCAGCGGCAGGACAGAGGGCTGGAGGAACATGATCGATGTGAGTGGATCGCTGACAATAATTAATTAACGCAAGCAAGCTTGAGAGTACACTTACTGAGAAAAGGGAAGGTTAGAGCTTCCCCTTATGTGATATACTGACTTTGGTTGCTCCTCTCAAACAGTGAAGCGGAGGGAGGTGCTGAAATGGTTGCTCAGTATGAGTCCGAGTCTTGTGTTTGTAGAGCCTGCATGGGACACACACACACACACACACTGCTCCCTCCCCTCACGAAGTCTGCTTCATTGGCTCTGGGGAGAAGCTCTGGCACAGCAGAGGCCTACTAATGAAAGCCAGCGCTCAGTCTCTTGTTGAGACTTTTTGATTCATTGAGCTTTCGACCACTGAAGACCCCACCCCCCTGCTCCGAAGCCTCTGTCTCCAGGGTCCGGCATTTGTAGCGCTTGCTCATCTGTTGTCATGGCAGCCCACGTGAACGTGTACAGCAGTGTATTTTTAGCCTGTATTTAATCTGCACACTGACCTTGTTTGGTCACCTCCCCCTATCTTGCTTGCACGCTGGTGGTAACCTGCTCTCTATCAATGTCACTACGGAAGCAGTTTAGAGACAACAAGCTGGACAGGAGCAGCGGGTTCAGATGGTTTAACACACTGACCCAGTGAGCATCAGCCAGCTTTCATCACTGGGCATTCTTAGCCATAAAACACAAGCAAGTCTGACAACAGATACCCGTTTGTTTGTTTTTTTGTAGCAGTAGTTGGAATACTTCATACACTGACTGAATAGATTATCATTTTAAAGTTAAAGAAAGTTGCTGTGTTCACCGCCTCTGCAGGTGAATGTCTTAGCCTTGTCCATCTGCACCCGTGAGGCATACAAATCAATGAAGGAGAGGAATGTGGACGATGGCCACATCATCAATATTAACAGGTAAGCTATACAAGGAACCTACAAATCTGGGAACAAAGCTATAGATTAATGTGCAAACACCTCGCCTAGTTTGTCCGAGGTGATTTTAATTCTGCAGGCATTAAGTAAAGCCAGTTTTAAGCCCCATCTGGCACATTTTGGACATAGAACAACACAAAGAACACACACACATTAAACTGAGAACTATATATAGACTTAGTTCATTGATTTATTTTCTCAGTTTAGGGTTTCTTAGAGTTGTGTTGTTTGAAAATGGGAATTTAAACTTTAACTGACACAAATGTCTTTTTGTTAAGAGCTATAGCTTTGCGAGCATTTCAAGGCTATAGAAATGTTATATGTGATATTAAATAATACAGAGTTTGAATTCTGAGATTTAAAAGAACACCACAGCAAGGCCAGAGGACGCAGGGACTAGCCCTTTGGTACTGAATCAGTGTGCCATGACTAGCTCTTAATATCTTGCTCGTCTTTCTGTCTTTCTACAGTATGGGCGGGCACCGAGTGGTGCCAAGTGCCGACGAGCACTTCTACTGTGCCACTAAATATGCTGTGACTGCTCTGACTGAGGGAATACGGCAAGAGCTTCGAGAGGCAAACACCCACATCAGAGCCACAGTGAGTTAGTTGTTGCATTATAGCGCAGAGGGTTTTGTGTTTGGCCTGTGCTGTTGATAGAACATGGGATCACATAAAATCCAACAGCGTGAAGAGCATTTCCATGTAGTCAGGGCAGACAACACAGAAAAAGTCCTGGAGAAAGTCGAGGTGTTAACGCTTCCTTCAAAAGTATTAAAATGTCTTGAGTTCAGTTTGGAAGAGTCTTAAATGTTTATTACACCAGAGGAAACCCTGAAGATGATGATGAAGAGGATGGCCTCTATACCCAGCCTGCTCGTTAGTCTGGGATAACGGGATAATGTTTAGGACAGCAATCATAATTTTGTTTTCTTTTCACTTCAATAAAACATGTTTGAAACTATGTTCTTAAGCTCAACCAGATACTTTCACTTTACCCTCAGAAGTTTACTTGAAGTCTTAATTTTGACTTCTTCGTGCGTGCAGACACGGTGGAAAATATGTATTTCATCTGCACGTGTGTCTGTACGAACAGAGTAAATCTGTCATTCATTGTCCTGCCCTGCAGTGTATTTCTCCTGGAATAGTGGAGACGGAGTTTGCCTTCCGACACCACAACAGCGATCCAGAAAAGGCAGCTTCAGTGTACGAGAGTATGAAAGTAAGATTGTGCACTTTGCTGAGAGTCAACAAATGTGAAATTACCCACCTACTGCTGCACCAATAAAGCTTTTTCTCTCTGCTTTCCAGTGCTTGAAAGCAGAAGACATAGCCAGTGCAGTCACATTTGTCCTCAGTGCCCCTCCTCATGTCCAGGTATTTCTGTCTGTCTCTCACTTTTACACTGCTGAGCTGTAGCTGAATGGTGGCTGATTTCTGTGTGCTTTCTGTTGTCAGATTGGAGATGTGCAGATGAGGCCAGTAGAGCAGGCATCATAGCGGCAGAAGAGGGAGCTGCAGGAGGAGCGGACGGACAGCAGCAGCCACGGTGACTCCTTAGCGGCCTCTGCTGGGCAAAGTGGGTGGGGGTGGGGGGTAAAACAAATCAACTACAGCTGTTTCGGGTCTGCAGGGGAGATGGTCAGCGAGGGCTGAAGCCTTAAGGAGGCAATGAAATGAAGGGCGTGGACTTTGTAAACCACTACAAAAATACTACTGAATGCAGCAAGCCAGCATGTGCGAATTGGTGGGCTCGGGGCTGAACTGAGCCGACTACAGTAGGAACAAATAGAGAGAGAGTTGCTGCTGTGCCGTGTGGTCGTCTGCACGGCCATCACTTCAGAGGGAAACGAATGCCGTTGATTGCACATGTTTTTGTTTTTTGTTTTGTTTTTTTTCCGTTTGTTTTGTTTCTGTAGGTTTCTGTACGGCATATCTTTTTGAAATTAAATTGAAAGAGTAATTGCTGTTTATAAGAAAGACAAGTTTTTTGTTTTCATTTTTCTAATAAATATTTTAACCTTTGATTATAGATAGATGCGGGCTCATATTAACCAACCCTAGACAAGGCTAAATAAGTCATACCCACAGCAAGTAACCATAAGCCACCCTGACCCCCTGTATGTTTTCACAAACATATTTAACACATTCATTCCAAACATATTCATATTCCACCAGTTCCATTCATAAGGAGAGATACCCTTGTATGTGAAGCACAGGGGTTTCTGTCTTTTTGCCTGTGTAATTTCACATGTTCAGCACTTTGGATTAATGTGTGAGGAGTTGCAAGAAGGAAACACTGGAAACTTACGTAGTGGAGGAAACTAACTCTGTGCACATGTATTACTAGTACCCTTCTGTTGGAAATTTCTCATTAAATGAATAAATAAAAAGTCGCCAAGAACTAAATTGTGTTTCTGTTTCCTGTGGACTTTGAAACGGCTTTTATTACACCTTATGACATCCAGCTGCATGATCCATGTACTCACCAGCAAACTACCAGCATGTTATCATTTTTATCATCAGCTGCATTTGACCCAA
This sequence comes from Ptychochromis oligacanthus, assembly GCA_015103295.1. Classification (NCBI taxonomy): domain Eukaryota; kingdom Metazoa; phylum Chordata; class Actinopteri; order Cichliformes; family Cichlidae; genus Ptychochromis; species Ptychochromis oligacanthus. Next base: position 6,961 of record VVAS01006183.1, read on the forward strand.
GGTATGAGTCAGCAATAATAACAGCGGTTTATGTTGATCACTGCAGAAACTCTACTGTACATACTGTAAATTTAAAATGGTGGCAAAACTTTATTAGCAAAATTGTCAGTATTAAATCTAAGTACAGTACATGTTTGAACTCATTTGGCCAAAAGATGGCACCCTTAGCAAAGTTTCCATCGATGAGGGCAGTGAAATGTGTGTGAAGTCCACTCCTTTTGCCCTTTGGAGCTCTGTCACAACCAAGGAAGTGCTGGCCAGTTATTGACGATGCACACACTGATAATTGATTCTAAACACTGCCTTTCCAAAACAGCATGTTGCATTAAACGTATAGCAGAAGTTTTAAATTATCTGCATGGCAGATATGGATCACAGTGATGTAAGTAATTCTTGTAACATACTTCTGTTAAATTTGTTTGACCAGAATTTTGTGTCAGATTGAAAACATAAATCTGTGATTAGTTAAAGCTTTAACAGTAATCTGCCACCGTGGGTGGCGACTTGAACATTGTGCAAACACTGAGGCATCAGAAGTATGTCTCAGCGGGATGTTTTTCAGGTAGATCAAAGACGGGGCTGATGACAGCGATGGGTGGATTTCCGTCTGGTCCTCCCCTCTCATAGTACGGCATTTTTGACTTTTCATTCAGCGCATACGGTGTAATGGACAGCTTCAGTTTCTGCAGGAGAAACGGAGTAAAATTATTACCACACAGCTTGGTTGCATATGACCATGCGCATTGGATATTACCTGCGAAATGATAATATACATCACCTCCATGACTGAGCCAGGCAGCACCCACAAAGTGTGGATGGCACCCAAAGGAATCCAGATGATGGAGGCCAAAGCAATGACCCAGCCGACCCCCTGAGCCCAGGGAGGGAAGACGTATTGCTCATAGCGGGCCGGTTTGAACTGAATGATGGAGAAAATCAGGATGACCTGCAGACAGCAGGAAACATTTCAAGTTTGGCTTTCAGATGTGTTTTAGGGGAAAGTTTTGACTCTAAATCATATTGACGTGAGTTTAAAAAAAACAAAAAACAAAAAAGCCTCTTAACATACAGTGATCAGCACAGGAGCAACAATGAGCCAGCACAGTCTGAAGAAGATGTTTGCTTTGTTTCCATTCATCTCCTCCAGGTTGGCTGAAAGCCGTTTTACACCTGCACAGGGAGAAGTACTTTGGACCAACCTTCACTTGTCAGTAAACATCCGTGCACATTTTATTTGCATGTTGGCAGATTTTTACAATCACTGCTGCGATTAGAGTGAATCTCAAGATACTACACATGGCCATAAAAATTGTTAAGATACTGCCGGAGAAAAGTGCAACATCATTGTAAGTGGGTGATGTGTGAAACACATTTTTCCTCACCATAAATCCAACAGATGGCCATGACCTCAAAGAATGCCAGAAACATGATGGACACTATGGCAGTGTAATGGTCCATCAGCTGGAAAACATAGATTCCCACCTGGACAGAGAAACGCTCTTTAGGACACCAGGAAAGTGAAAGTGAGTGCCCTACAGTTCGGTTATTATTTGGTTAAAATGTAAGTAGTAAGTTACTGTTTGTACCTGCATGACACAAGGAATTCCTAATAGGAAGGCTACAGCACAAACTGCAAGAACAAACAGTTCCTTTTTCTTGAAAATATTAATCACATCTTGGTAGAACTGATCCATGACACTCGTCACCATCACTTCAACCATTGCAAACTGGGGGGGGATAGAAAACAAGCAAACAAAACTTGAGAATTTCATACTGTAGGAATGTGCAAATACGAGTTCCCTCCACAAAGGTCCCAGTTAACTACCTCACTGTCCAGTCCAAGGCAAAGCAGCATAAAGAAGAACAACACTGCCCAGAGCTGAGCCACTGGCATGTTGGCAAAGGCTTGTGGGTAAACAATGTAAACCAGTCCTGGACCTACAGTATATACAAAGACACGCTGTCAAGACAAGCTGTCGGTGTAGCATTGCTGACTGAACAAGCAATTCCCTTCTCTTTCTTAATCACAAGCTCTCAGTGTGGCATGAGTGCACATTTATGAAGGTCTTCCAATCAAAACGTACATTTGAAATGTGCAAAATTAGTGGTAATAAGTGCTAATATGAAAATTTACCCAGTAAGATCTCATGCATTTACATCTTATGTTGCCCAGTTCAATAACCTGCAAAAACATGTCCCCCTCTCCATTTTCTTATCACTTATTCAAGCTGAGAGGTGCTGGAGCCTGCCCCAGCCGACATTAGGCACCCTCGATTGCACTTCGACAAATTTAAAACAGACTAATTTACTAATTTAGACGAATCAACAAACACACAGTCATCACTTATTTTGTTTTCTCACCATCCACAGCCAGATCACTGATAGGAATCCCCTGCAGATATGACATGTATCCAAAGGCAGAGAAAATGACAAACCCTGCCAGGATGCTGGTTAGGGAGTTGATGATGGATATAGACAGCGTGTCCCTGTGGGGAGATGAGACGGTCTTCATATCACTAAACAAAGATCGTTATTTTTACTGCTGGGGAGATGAGTGGGTAAGAATTTGTTGCTCGTAATTTACTTCAGAATGTTGTTGTTGAAGTTGTTGTAGCTGGACATCGCCAGGAGGGAGCCAAAACCAATCCCAATGGAGTTAAAGATTTGAGCCGCAGCATTCACCCACACCTGAAACACAGATCACTGCTGATGAGCGCCGGCTCATATCACCAGTACCCAGGCAATACTAACACTATTCTCCCTACTGCTGTAACAGTTAGGGCACTCCACCAGAGCTACTACTCATCTCCTCTCTTGTTTCTTACATCCACTGAGAGCAGCTCTTCCCACACAGGCACGATGAAGAACTTGATCCCCTCTAATGCTCCGGGAAGCTGTGCATTATTGATCAGCAGGGCAATCAGAATAACATATGGGAACAGGGCAGTAAAGTACACAACCTGCACACAGAAAAAAAAACAAAAAAAAACAAAACAATAATGATATTAACAGTGGTCCACTGGTCTATTTTCTTGTCTCTGTCTCAGTTTCTCTCTCACTTTGCCTGTTGATTTCACCCCCTTAAAGATGCAAAAGTAAATGAGGATCCAGGCCAGGATGAGAATGAGGAAAAGTTCCCACCGCAGCACTCCTGCATCCTCTACTCCACTAGTCTGCTCCAGCATCTTATACCTGCAAAGGTGCCAAAGCAAAAGAAATTAAAAAAAAAAAAAGGACAGTTAGATTAATACATTCATCCTGGAGTCATGCCTCAAAACCGAACACATGGCCCCTACTAAACAGACTTTCTTTCCTGCTGTAAAGGATTAGGCAGTCCAATCAGAAGACAGGAAGTCATTAGGCTGTGGTCTTCCACAGCTTTCTATTTTAGACCTGCAGTTTATTGCTTTTTAACCACACAAGTCCATTTGATAGCTACCAGAATAGGCTGATTAATAGTTGAAATTTCTCTACCAAAAGGCGATATTGTGCGCTCATGTGGAAAATTCTACATTTAGAGGTGAAACAATGATGTGAATGGGGGTTTAATTTTTATGAATGGGAATATTTTTCACACTTTTATCTCACAAATTGCTCCTTTTTATAACGAGCATTACTGCATAGTACACACACACACGCACAACAGTGTCCTCTGACTGACCTCTGGATTCTGACTGAAATGCAGTTCATTACTAAATCAGTTATAAATGGTTAACAAACAGCTCCGGTAACATCTTCCATGTAATTTAAAGTAAATTAAACCCACATTCCTTTGCTACACTCATCCACTAAGTGCGGTGAAATGAGTTACTGAGTAAATCTGAAAATGTGAGGTCTAAAAAAGCAAGCTTTTCTTAAACTTGGCAAAACTAGAAAGCTAAACAAAGGTTAAAACTGTCTAAAGATTTACCACACTTCATGAAGATTTTCTACCTGTTTGCTCATTTCTTATCGGTGAACTTCACTTTGACAGATATCTGTCACGTGACTCTGATGGACTGTTTTCAGTTATTGTATCAACTTTGTTTTTTGTTTTTTTGTTTCACCTCTGACATAAACCCCAGAGGTTACCTTGTGTCCAGTCTCTTTAAAAGTTACAGTGGTCTGGTAATGCTGCTCTAATTGCATCATTATCTGGTCGGGTTTTATAATCAGGAGAAACAGTGCTGGCTCCTGGTAAAAACGTACTTGAAGAACTCTTGGCTGGCTGTGGAGGAGTAGCTGCTGTTGGTGGCGTGATTGGTGCAGTTAGGTGTGTTCCAGGTGTTGTTGCAGTTTTGCCATGGTAGTGGCGCCTGGAAGGAGCTGAAGAGGTAATAGAGGGCCCAGGTGATGACGACGTTGTAGTAGGTGCACATGATGAAGGAGATGGCCACTGATGCCATTCCCACTCCTGAGATCAGACAAAGATTTGTGTCAAAATATATATTTTTTCCCCCCACACTGGACACCAAATTTTATTCAGAGCACCTTTTAACAGTGGGCAGACGGTAGCCAGAGCATGGACAGGCCCTCTCCTCGTGTACTGACCCACAGTCAACTCCATGTAGAGCAGAGGGATCCCCAGCAAAACCAGCATGAGCAGGTATGGCACCAGAAAGGCACCTGGCAGGAAGTGATGGTCAGTCACACTTTTTTTGTTGTTGTTTTTTTTTTGTTTTTGCTTCTGGGAAAGGAGGTCTAGACTGGGCTCGTTTTACGACATCACTTAAACTTTAACTTTTGTGAAGGTACACATGAATTACTGTCAGGGGAAGTGTCGCCCCATAAGATGTTAATGATTCTACCAAATGTGCATGCATACAGTCAGATTACAGTACGGGGTTTTAAAGCATACCCTCACATGAAATGCACACCAAGGTAATTTCAAAACAACAACAAGAACAACAACAAATAAATAAATAAAATGTTTGGAGTCACGCTCACTAACGACACATTCTGTTAACCTTTGGACCCGGTTTTCAGATCTGTGTGTACAGGGGAGTACAGAGGGTGGCATATTGACAGAGTTCTGTTTGAGGATGTAACAAATGCTGGTTTCTCACCTCCTCCACTCCTGTAGCAGAGATAGGGGAACCGCCAAACGTTGCCCAGACCCACAGCACAGCCGATGCCAGCCAGAGTGAACTCTATCTGTCTGCTCCACGTTGGTCTGGTGAGCTGTTGATCCATGACTGCTCCCTGTGTCAACATCGTCGCTCGCCTGGGCCTAAACTCCAGGGACAGCTGAGCGGAATTTAAGTGTCTCTGGGTGATATAACCTCGCTTTTTATTATCATTAATGATTAGCTTAGGAGAAACAGTTAAGCATATATAAGCCCCGAGGCTCAGAAAGGGGGAAAGTTTGTCTTTGTTAGTAAGTTTGTGTTTTGATTGCCTGTAAAATCCACAGGGGTTATAAAAAAAGAAATGCTGAGTTTTATTTTCAAAAGCTGAACATGTAACACAACTATTTTAAAAAGTACATCCAGCTCTTATGGATGGATGTGGCAAGGCCTCACTTTATATTCTGAATATTTTATTTATTTTCTTTATGCTCTCTAATGCTCTTTTAAAAGCCAGCAAACCAGCAAATGAAACGACTGTCCAGAAATTTGCATAATTTATTCCCAACAGCACGTGCTCGTACACAGATCAAGTGGGGTTACCGCAGCCAAACAGACCACGCTCCTTCACATTAAACTTAATGCTTCATAGTCAGTGCACAAAGTAGTGGTGAGTCTTAAAATAATGTAACCGTGAGGAAGAAGAGCTGTCCTTCTTTCTTAGACTCATCTCCTGTGTTTTCCCCATATCACTCATGGAAAAACTTATTACTAATTACAGAAAACATGTACTATATTTGTCTAAAGGGGGAAA
>VVAS01006195.1:2763-18057 GCA_015103295.1 Ptychochromis oligacanthus
CAGAGGAGTTCATGGTCGACTCAGTGACTGCAAGGTGCCCAGGTCAACAGTTGGTTTGAGGTGTTTGTGCTGATATGATGCGTTTGGTTTTCGCCAAAGGACATTGTTCCAGAGGTCTTGCTGTTTGTTCAGATGCAACTTTGCAAATCTAAGCCGTGTTGCATTGTTCTTTTTAGGGAGAAGAGGCTTGCTCCTGGCAACCCTTCCAAACAAGCCATACTTGTTCAGTCTTTTTCTAATTTTAGTGAATTTTAACATCTAACATGCTAACTGAGACCTGTAGAGTCTGAGATGTAGCTCTTGGGATTTTTGCAGTTTCTCTGAGCATTGCACAGTCTGACCTTGGGGTGAATTTGCTGGAATGTCCACTCCTGGGAAGATTGTATCATTGTGTTAACACACAGCTGAATGCTCCAGACCAGCAAACTTCTGCTTTGATAGAGTTTGTAACACTTGCTGATGATCAGTTAATCAAGTGCATTTGATTAGCAGCACCTGGCTCTTAATTCTCTCAATTCCTATGGAAGCACTAAGGGTGTACTTAGTTTTTCCACACAAACACTGTTTCTGCATTTTAGCTTAATTTGTTTTTTAAATGAATAATGACGTTATGTAATATGTCGTCTTTTATAGTTCATCTGAGGTTGTATTAGCCTAATTTTAAGGACAAGATTGTTTTTATTATTTTTATGTATACTTGAGATGCTAATATAATTTCATTTTGGAAAACAAAAGGAAACACCTGAGGATGTGAAGACCTGCCTTGTTTACTGATGCTAATACCTTGTGCAATTCTCCTTTGGTCCTCTGAGGACTCTTCCATCTTCCTACTTTGGCTGATACTGGTGATTACAGGCCACTTTGTTGAGGTTGTCTGGTCACAGTAATTGCAGGTTAGTTGTCAATCACTCCATGGTCTATTGGTGGTGAAAAGAAAGGTGAACACAGAGCACTGAAAATATAGGATTAATTTAATCAGAGGGGGAAAGGTGGATTCAAGTTGCATGGGGGCTCTTCACTTTGCTGAAAATGTCACATAAATTTCTGTTGCTCTTAGACAATGAAATTAAATAATGTAACTACAATAGTGTATTGGCAGAGGTTCTTCTTATACATATAATATACCGTATTTCATACAGAACATACAATATATTTGCTATACATCCTTATATTTTACTATGTGAGCGAAATCACTCTGATTTACTCCCATTTTAAAGGTTATTTGAAACAACAGTTTAGCCATCAATCATAGCATTAATGAGGCTCACTGGCTGACTAAAAGTAGAAAAAGGAAAAAAAAAATGTTCCAGTGATACTTGAGGGTGTGAAGTTATATAAGGATGTTTATAACTTAAAGCTTTATTCACTGCCTGGGCTTTCAGAGGTGGCTGTGCTGCCACCTGGGAGCTGCCTGGGGTGGAAAAGCTATGAATAACCTTTTACCACATTCCCAGCCTTAAATAGAAAAGCCACAATATGGACATAAACTTGGGTTCTGGGAGTGAACTGAAAAACCTACAGATATGAACACAGGTATAGATTTACATAACAAGAAGATTCTAGGAATAAGTAGGTGCACTGTACTGGTTTATTGGTTGCCTAGTGTATTGTCACTACATTCATTTAGTTTTTTCGTGGTAATATTTGCTCTCATGACTTTATCAGTGGCTGGGATTAAACATATTTGCTCAGGAACAAGAATGCAATTAGCACAGTCACACTCACTGATCAATGCTGGCCTATCACTAGCAGCCAATCACCCATGAGCAAACATGGTTTTTTTTAAAAAAAACTTTTAAAGAGATACGAAAGGAATGTCAAATACAATTCAAAGTCCAAATAGTTGACTTCAAATGTTTGACTGATGTTATGTAAGAGAAAAATATTATTTCCCATGCAATGTGGGTACAATAGCCATAAACCTTTGTGAAGTCACCTGTGTAACGTGTACTCACAAAATTGCAGAGTCTATTTGTCATCCCTTCCCAGTTCTCATCCCTGTGTTTCAGGTGAACAATAGATATGGGACCCCCAGCTGCTGTGCCAGGTGACCTCATCACAGTGTCGCCAATCAGCCCTCACTCACGCAAACAAAGGTCAGCCCAGTGAAAATGCCAGCGTCGGTTCTCACAGTCACCCCGATAATATCTCTGTCCTTCCAGCCACACACTCATTGACATGGAGTAACCACACAGATAGGGTTGCAAATGGGCACTTCTATGAGTCAAAGCAGGGGTGGGTGGGACACTGGACATCCCCCCAGCGGATACCTTGTTCTCCCATTAATTGATCGCTACTTGATCTTGGATGGTGATTCAGGGGTACTCTCTAGGGCAGGCCACCAGTCTCGGTGATATGTGTGGGAACTGTGTGGAGGCTGCGAAGGTGCACCTGTTAAATGGCCGTTTCGACCTATTCCCCCGGCGCCCTGCCCATTGTTTGGGATTTATATTCAGTTTCCTTCTCAGATGGACACACAGTAGAGGACTAGTGGAGTGGACTACTCTCTTTTCAGAAAATGAGCTGCTTAAAAGGCAGACCTGCTAAGGTAGGGAGTAGGGAGTAATGAAAGAGCAACACAGGTAGAAGTGGGATACATGTGGAGCCCAAAGGGGCTTAATGTGCACATCTGTGATGTCACATTAGTGGTGTTTTGGACTTTCACAGATCTGCTCTTTTCAAGTATTTTTAAAAAGTAATTTACAATTTCATTCTGATGGAAATGTAATGAAAAAAAAGAGACCAAAGATAATTTTTCAGAGGACAGAGGATGATTACAAGCAAGCAATTAGCTGTAATGACAGTCTGATGTCCTGTGGCCTACTTGTTGACCTATGACCCTCATTTTAATGAGGGCTGTAATAAGTGGCATTACTCTGTCAGTGTGGCATCTCGGTAGAAGGTGAATAGTGAGATGAAAGGTAGCCACTGTAGTGAGGGCTGCAGGTGGGATGACAGTTTAAACAGACAATGAAAGGCAGGTGCAGTAATGATGTGTAACAGACACAGTATGACAGTTGCCAAAGTGCGAGGTGTCCATGTCAAAAAAATATTTCCTATGTACAGTATGTACACTATGATAAATTAAAATCTGGCAGTGTTTTGACAAGTTTTTTAAAAAAAATACTGTTTTACCTCTTTAGTATCCACACTATAATGAGCAAAATAGGTGATCTCTCTCCGTGAGAATTAAACTGTAATCCCTTCTACAGGAGCATATCATCACTATGTCATTCTCTCATGTCCACTCTAAGCTGAGGCTGCTGTGATCTTCAGAGAGAAGATAGAGAGGCGAAGGAGTGGTGGAGGGGGTAGGAGTGGGGTGCTGTGGGCAGAGGAGGGATTTAGGGAAAGAGCCGAAATTGCCAGATTTAAATAAAGTCAACTTTCCGGCCATCTGGCCAGTGTTTGGGATAAAGGGGGAAGCCTTGAAGGCTTGTGGAGGCTGAGTGAGAAAGCTTTATTTTTAATGCTCACGATCCAAACCTCTTAGCAATACAATGTGCATGAAATTTCTTTTTAAACCACAAAAGCAAAAGTTTTACTATTGCCTACTATTTGGCAGTAGGGTTTATGCTGGGGGACATATTTGCCTAAGATTAGTTACAAACAACTGCAACACTAACAATAAGGTTTAGTTATCAGTATCAACTCAGTGCACTCTAGATTGATGAGTCATTCGCAGCACACCCTGGAGTCGATGTAAGTGGATCTTGAGACACGCATCATGGTCCAAGAAAAGTGGCACATGGGTTGGTGAGAGGAAATCAGGAGAGGGTGACCAGGAGGACATATCCCTAAACCAAGTACTTTAAAATTAAAGACAAAACAATGTGTCAGGCCATGATTGATCAGTCTGTGGTGTTTTGTCAAAATTCAGCCGTCTTTGCAGCTCCACCCCCAGGCACTTCCTATAATCAAAGGCCATGCCCACCCATGGCTAATTAGACATTAAGCAAACGTCAAGAGGGCCTGATTTAAAGCAGCCATCCTAGACCTGAGCAAAACAAAGGGAGCAGAGTGGGGAAATGGGAAAGATCCAGATCAATACTGAGCGGCACTTTTGTTTGCTGAAATGCCATAGAGGCTGAAATAAATCAGATAGAGGAGGGAGAGAAGGCCCAGCGATTGCGTTCTCACGGCTCCCCGGGCACTGCGCTGAGAACAGGCACACCTGGCCTAACAAAGCCCAGAAAGAGGGGAGGGATGAGCATGCAGGCATGCATCCACAGATCCACACACTCACACACTATCTTACTTAAACTAAATCATTTAAACAAGGGAGGATTTAAAAGGATTTTCTATTAAAGCCATCTGCAGACTTATAGTGTGAAGTGTAACTAGAGGTAATGCTAAAAATAAGAAGACAATAACAGCATACTTAAGAGAATCACTAGTTTTATATGTATGTACATCCATTATTCCCATTGTCATTGCCAATCCAACTTTATGTGCCTTTTATCATCAAAGTGGAATAAACACTCTTTATTAAAGCCAAAGGAAAACAACCATGGTAATTTGGTTACACACTAAATCCAGGTCATAAAATGTGCCATGAAATCTATGTGAAAGATGGGAACACAAAGCTTTAAGAAAGCTGGGAGAATTGTTTTGAAAATGATCACTGATGAAAATTTATTACAAATCTTCAAAGGGTAAATGTGGGGTTTTAAATGGTATTTTGTTCACGTGTGAAGATGCCCAGGAACCTTCCTTACAATGGTTTCCTGCTAATCTGTGGCTGCACTGCAGCAGTAAAACAGCAATATTCCAGCGATGGCACTGACTCTTAGTGTTGATGGTGATGGTATCAAAATGAGCTTACTTGTTTAGTCCTGCTTTAGGTTTTCTCTGATCACTCCAGACTTTTCCTGTCTGATTAAAAATGCTTCACTTCACCCCCTCCTTCCCAACCAGTCCCCATTCTGCAGCATCTGTGGCAGGGCTCCCCCTGTAAATCATACTGTCACTTCTCACACTCTGCACCTCTGGAGCGTGAGCACCCGAGCTGGTTTCAATTTGTGCCTTGAGCAAAGTTAATAAGTTTGAGATAAATTTAGCTGGCCTGGCTGGAGCTGATTTGGCATGGTGTACGCTTTCACCCCCATGATTAGCTGTGGTCCTAAACTTCATTGGTAAAGCACAAAGAGAGCGTCTGTTTCACCGTAATGCAGTGTGACCCCATGCAGAGAAGCCTGTTATCATTGCTTTTTAGTGAGTTCAGGTTACAGGTGAGTCAGGTACTAAAAAGATAATACTGACATAGCGTATGCTGCTTATGTGGGGGCTGAGTTAGGAGGAAGTAGTAAGAACATCCAGAGAACCTTCACTTGCAAAGAAGAAATTCAAGCAAGTTAATTCACTGAAGAAAGATGAAGGAGGAAGCTGTCACAGAATAGAAACTGAGAAGAAACACAAGTCAGCATTATACAACGACTGAAATTATTCATAGTCAGTGAGAGCTGCTCACCACACGTGCCACGGCCATTTAGGAAAATTTACTTTACATCAAGCTAATAATCATCCATGGTAACCTTCGGCAACTCCCGTGATGTTAGTAAGCAGCCGTTTGGCTATTAACCAGCTGGAAGTGACTAGAGCTCTTTTTGCTTACAACCGCATGATTGGGGGCTACCCCCAGTAACCTAATGCAGGGACCAATTATACATAATTTAAGACTTAAGCAATTTCGACAGATTTCTGGAAATTACTGTAGAGGTCTTGTTGCTGTTGCTGAAGAGAAATGACAGTGGGATATTTTGACAGGTTTTCACTACAAACCAGTTCTCAGATACACAAAGGTAGGGGTTACATGGTGGCTAATATCCATGTGTTGATTGGGGCTAAAGTCAGGGGGTTAAGTAAGGTCTAGTTAGCTGGGTTCTGAATTACCACAGAGAAGGTTAAGCAAAACAACAGGCCTTCATCCCACCTGTCCACAAATTACTGCTACATAAACATAATGGTTGGTCGGCTGCATGCACATGCATAAGATAAATTTACCTAGGTGGTCGAACGTCGCTTAACACATCTGACAACTGGAGACAGACTCAAAGATCGTGAGTTTGAACCTAATGGAAAAAAAAACCTTGAGTAGTACCAATCTTTGTGTGTTTTGGAGAGGCTACTGTTAGTAATTTTATTCATAAAAACTGTATTTCATGGTAAAATGGTTAAGTCACAGACAGTTCAGAAACCAGAGAGAAGCAAAACTGGAACAAATTTTCAGGCAAATCTCTAACTGTGAGCATTTTCTTTAAATTTTTCTACCACAGTGTAAAAACACAGTTCACCTGGGGCCCTACAACACACACACATTTCTCCATTAGCAGCTGCGCCTGCTCCCCTGCTCTCTTTAGCTCATATGATTAACAGGTGGATACCCCTATGTTTACTAGTCTCTCTGTTTTCGCTGATGGTCAGACAGGAAACTGGCCAGACTGTGGTCAGCCTGAGTCAGTACTGGAAAGTTTCAGATAGGTGTGAGGAAGACTTTGTGACATCACTGATATGGGATAGCCTTCTGAAGAATGTATGACGAAGGAGACTTGGATATTTCTGGCTCTGCTTATATACACACACACACACACTATCCTAAACATGACGCTTTGAAGTATTCTCAAAATATCCTATTATAGAATTCCTAGGACAGTGATAAAGATAAGGACACTGAAACCTGTAAGTATACCCATCAAAATGACATTGTCCCAAAATCATGAACTCATTCAGCATTGGGATTGAATTAAGTTAGAATCTAAACCCTATGAAAACCTTTTTCAGCAATGATACCACTTTTGAATTGAGTGGTATCTGCATATGTGCAAGTCTCATGATAAGCCAGACCAGGACTAGGTTCAACCTGGTATGTGTCAGGGACTTCTGTGGACGTTAAATATCCAAAAATAGTCATGTCTAACGCCTATAACTGTGATTGTATTCATGCAGGCCTTGGGATAACAGTATTTGTGTGAATGGGTGTGTGAAAGCATGTAGTTGTGGTGTGTGGTCCTATTCACATCACACATAGGTGTCAGCTCCCCACTGCTGCGCCACTACCACTTCACCTAGAGACACAATTAAGAGCCCTGGCCGGAAAGCAGGGCTGAGCGGGTGGATGCTGAGATGAGACAGGCTTACCGATCTGTTCCTTTCCCTCCTCGTCTCTGAAGGCTACTTGGCAAGATGCAGACAGCCAAACATGTCAGTTCCAAACAAAAGTCCAATCTGTCTCAACACAGTTGGCTGACTGCAAGACCTGAAGCAATCCTAACACGTAGCATCTCTATGCTTGCTTTGCACTGAGCCATGCACGCTCACATAAAGGGAAACAGGAAGGCCTGATCAGGTCAGAATTTCACAGCAATTCAGGTGGTCTGCATGTAGAGCTAAGGAACTCATGGGATATAGCCACTAACAATTTTCTCTGGCATAGACCAGCTTTTCTTGAGAGGTAGTAAGAAAAGTGTTCTTTCTCTCAAGGCCACTGGTGGGCTCTAAGCTACATGGTCAGTAATTACCAACAGATGGTTGCCCTGTTTATTTCTATGTTAACACGAAAAATTAGTCCAATATAATTGATCTCATAACTGAGATTTTAACTGTTTGAATATTATCCTAGTTAATTTTTAGATACACATTATTGATTTATGAATGAGATGTCAGTCCACAAAGTGTGAGAACTTCCTTCATTATTAGATCTGAATAAAATAATAGTTTCTTTTGAGAGTCAAAAACAACTTACACTGTTCACTGTCAACAAACTGAGACAAATTACCTCTTAAATGTCTATTTCCTGGGATCCAATGACAGTCCTATAAAACCCTATATATAGAATGTTGTCTTGTATTGGCTATAGCACTACGTTAACCTCTGACCTTAAATTTACATTTAGCACATCTGGTTTGTGTACTGAGATAAGATATAATTTATCTGTCATACACCCTCAATACATTCATATTAACAAGACTTGAGAAAGAGTGACTCCAAATAGATTAAATAGATAAAAATACAAAAGTTAAACTTGTGAGTTTGTTGTACCACTTCTTTTAGCCTCAAAATGAGAGGACGATTTGTTTTCAAGCCTAGGATGCGTAATCAGAACAAACAAACAGATTTACTACTTAGACAAATAAGTGCTAAGTTAAAGTGTTGCATCTTGTTGGGTTACCAAGAGGGCGATCGTCAAGCCTTTAAGGTTCTCTGATATTAAGTGTCAAGTGTTTTCATTCCAACTTTTGATGGAATGACAGAGTCCGACAGCCATTTTTGATCCAATTTATTTTGTTTATCATTTAAGGTCCCCCTATTTATAACTTTCCAAAGATAGCATTGATAATTAAACACTATCTGATTTTTTTTTCCAATGTAAAAACATAATTCCTAGAGTTTATGGGGGAATACTGAAATTCCAATTTCCTAATTCCATAACTTTCTAATTGGGTTTTGGTGCTTCATACCCAGGTAGCAGGTGTTTGTAGTATTTCCCTTCCTGAAACCCACAGTGGGCTTATTTAGGTTTCACATGCACACTATATCCACCACCCAACTCCCACTTTACCCCATATAACAGGAGAAACGCATCACTTGTGTGACTCACATTTCTATCTGGGCAGCCCAGCCAGTCTGTTATACAGATGAGGTCTTGGATGTAACTTAGCCACTCGCCTTTATAACAGCAGCTGTAAAATGACACAACTCCTCAAGTAGCTCCTCAGCAGCTATCAAAACCTGAGTGCCTGTTAAAGCTCACTGAGTCCCCCTCATCTCTTCCATCCCACCCTTGTCTTATAAAACCAGGAGCCATAAAACCACCACTGGGATCATTCTTTTCTCTCCACGTGCTCTCAGTATTGTGACAAATGGACAATTCATACATAAACATTACTTGATAATATTATGAACACGATTCTTTCCATTGGGGATTCATAATAGGTGATTTATTTGCTGAAGATCAGAGGTCAGACCCCAGATGCAGAAAATAACCTTAGTGGATGCTTTGTTTCAGCATGTGCGATTTCCAGTATAAGCAGGAAAAGCCGTGATTGTTCACTGTCGGGGATCAGAATCAAGCTTGCCTGATCTGCAGTTACTTGATCTGAGTATGATAAATATCCCAGTAATAAAGCAAAAAGTCAACAGACAATTTTATGACCAGTGTCCGTGTTGACATGAAGAAAATATTACAAGCCTAAATAGGGCTGAGGACTTGGAATGTCAGACCAAGCAGCCCCTCCCAGTCACCACACCACCACTCCTACCCAGTGATTCCACCCTTTTCCTTTTGCCACTCCTTTCCCTAGCTCCTCCAAAACATTTCCACAGGATGGCCAACAAAATTAAAACCTTGGCAGCTGCTGACATCATTTTTAAAAGAAAAACAAAACTATTGACAAGATCAAACTTCATTAAGTGATAAAACAAAAATTGGACTTTTAAGACAAGTAATTTAGCCACTAACCAGGTGCAGAATCTGCTTAGTGTTTCATTTCAAGGTAAGGTATTATACCAAACAGCCCTCCTACAGTCTTATATAGTGTCACCTTTGCAATAATGCTTTAATTTGCATAGGTTTGAAAACAGTTGCAAAGAAAAAGCTGTTGAGTTCTTATAGAGCAACATGGAAATGATTACCTCCTGGCAGATTTGTTGGCAGATTTCTGCTTGAGTATGTGTGTCCGTGCACATTCACGTGTGTAGATACACTTGAGCACAAAGAGACTAATTGCCACTTAAACATCACTAGGTTTCATTTGACAAGTGTGCTGTGCATCAGCCAAAGCAACATCTGGACTCAAACAGAGAAATGAGATGACTGCCAAGCACATGCATTACAGCTCAGACTTCTCTGCATGAGAATGCCTGCAAGGCTGAAAATTAGCTGAGAAAGTAGTGTAAAAGCTGCAAAGCAGGAAAGTCTTTCTGTCTGCCTCTCCATGCTGATTCTGCAAAATATATCTAAATAAGGAGCTACAAACAATATGGTAAAGGATTTTTTTAAGTATTTTATTGGTACATTATTTTTGAGAAAGTTGGTGATAAAACTTTCACAAATAAAAATAAAAACTACCCTAAAATAAAGGTAGAGGTTATAGTCACCCTTAGGAAGCATAAAAATCCTTGCAAAATAAAGTCATCTAATGCACAAAGATCTAATAAATATTCACTTTCACTGCTTTTAAGGGATACATTTATTTCACAAGTGGCTTTTATGACCAAATCCATGTACTCCTTATACAGTGGGTTTTCTTTTTGTTTTCAAGGATTCAAGTGCGAGTAAAGTCAACGTCAGCTTGTGGAATTTGTGACAAAATGTAATTATCATGTAATTATCAAGTGGAAGAAGGCAACTGTGCAAAAACAGAGATAAAATAGATAAAACTGAGCATTCTAATGACTGCGGAAATGTCAGACAAATCTGCTCCAAATTAAATTATGTCAGGAATATCAGCCTGATCCTCCACAAGTACAGAGTTTTCCTCATGTTTTAGGCTGTACCATACCATCTATAAAACAGTTTGGAATATTGAAGTTGCCCTCAGATAAACTTTGACCTTATTAGCGATATACCACTGGAATGTAGAGTGGAGGGCATCTGTACTCTGCATGTTTACTAAGAGCTGCTGACAAACTGAATTTAATGCCCACTGGGTTAGAAGAAGAAATTAGCTACTGGTGCCTGCTCTCTCTTGGCTTACATGCATCTGATTGGCTGTAGAGACTTGGAGTTGAGTCCAATCAAGTCAACAGATTTTCTTTTTCTTGTCTTCTGTAAAAGAAACTGTTACCAAATATTGTAAATATACTTTACAAAGTATGACATTATTTGCTTGAAAGGAATCACAAATTGTGCAGCAGCAATGACAGTGGAGCTACTATAGCCAACCCCTTGGAATTAAAGCTGGTGTATTGCTTTTAGTGGCAAAATGTGCAACCTTTATGCAGAAGACGTTAGATTTGCTCTCACTAATTGTTCTTTTTCTTTTTCACTTAATCAGTTATCTTTTAATAACATAAAGCCAAGCTTTAGTTGCCAATTTTTCAACATAAGCATACACTGCTCTCATCAAGGTGAGATTTCGCAACTCTGTGTGCAACGACATTGATAAAAATGGCCAGCACAAAGTTGCGTACAAGCTGATCACAATTCATAATTTTCCTGCAAAACTGTGAATTATTATAGCAACATTAAAGCTACGCTGACCTTTGTTTAAACTTCAAATACTGCTGTTACCTAATCTGCTAATGGTTTCATAATTAAAAACTTTATCATCATCAAATAATCAGACCACTCGTGTTTCCTATCCAATGTTTCCAATGTTATCATAACTTCTAAACCTAATGGTCTTGTTTGAGTTTAACTATTAGTGTTTATTGCTGTTACATCTTTTTTTCTAACTTCAAGCATGCCATAATATTCATGCGCAATATTAAAAACTGATGGTGTGAAATGTACATTTGTATGGCAAAAGGGCTGCAGTTAAAAATGCAGTTTAATCACTAAAGCTGGACATTGGCATGTTACTCTTACAGCCACAGAGTGGTTAATCAGCTTATTGATAAATTTCTTTCAAACTTAATGTGCATGCTTTCTTGGCAGCAATCCTGCTTATATAAAATTCCCTGGACTTCTCTACAAGGGCCGTGGTAACTTTGCTGACCCTTCTCTGGCAGCCGGGCTGTGCACACATCTGTTGTTGGTTTCACAGTATTGTACCCTTTCATATGTAATCGGTAACATTTTACAGAGGATAAGCAATAATTGGTAAGACAACTGTTAAATGGTGATCAGTTTCTGAGTGTTACAGAAATCTTATGACAGCATGACAGAATGCAAGGCCTATTTGGCCTCCATTAGTCTGGCTGAGCAAATGGCTGTGAGGTTTTGTAATCTGGATTTTCGCTTAAGAGCACGGCAGCTGAGGCAGACAGCTTTTGGGGGCTTGGGGGTGGAGAACAGGAAAGAGATGGTGCAGAGAATTGGAGGCAAGGCCATTCTTTATGGCTTTGATTTGGGAGAGACACTTCATCACTTGCGTAGTGATGCTTGCTGAGTGGGGGAAAAAAAAAAAAACCTAATCCTGCTCAGCATGGAAATGAAATGACGAGTCCAGCAATGACGATGCTTCTTTTGGCTAATGTGACTGATTCAGGCTGCCTCACTAATCAAAGTCTGGATTTTATAGATGGATCAGTTAAATAAACCTCATCTTCTTTCTGCCTTCTCTTGTGTGTCTCCTCCTTGTTCCATGCCCTACTTTGTCTCCCCTATTCTTGGCTGAGAAAACTGCTACAGACAGGGACTGACATGTTAGTATGTGGCTGTATTTCTCTTAATTATTTCTGTGAATCCAGTTCTTTTTGTGAAACTCAACAGAACAATGTAACATTTTATAATTTCACAAACATCTGTCGGCCATAGATGGAATTACTCTTTATTGTGAGATATGGTATAGCTCTAAGCCCAATTTGATTTATTTGCTATAGATCACAATTATTATCTAAATTATTAGAATCACATACCCTAAATTTTCATGTATTTAATAATAAGATAGATGGCACAGTGTGTTTCATTGAAAAAGACATAAACATAAATTAATATTTCTACTGTTTGACTATTTTGAGGTACTTGAAAAAAAAAATTTACAGTAGAGGAATGCTAACCCTCTCCAGAACTCCCAAGATAATAATAAAAGAGAAGTAGGTTAGCTGTCATGTGGGCTGGCTACAGATGGATGAGAACATTATTATGTAATTGGCTCTACTATTACAGTTTCAGTGTGAAAGCAGGCATCGCCCTTACTGAGCACTGAGATCCACCATATCTGTTACAGCCATTTTTAGCCTGCAGAGGAATAACTGCCCTACCAACCTTCAGGCAAACAGCCCCTCACTGGCCAATCAAGACCACAGAGTCCTCCAAAAAAGTAAATAAGCCTATTATTGTTGAATGTAATGGTGGTGGGATTTTAAAAGAAACCGAGAGGATTTGCTTTAATGCAGTACACAGGAATGCAGGTTTCACTCAGCACACACTCAAATGCCAGGGAAGTACAGTAAGGAGATTACTGTAACCATCAGCTGCTAAATATTTAATAGTCTTAAGAAAACAAAATGGTATCCATAACAAACATACCACGTACATTTAATCATTCACCGAAGATGCATGTATCTTACATAAACCTTCAGCATTAGCACAGTGCAACAGTGTAACTCTTAGTGGAATGATGAAAGCAAAACAAACTACACAAACAGTATCGACAGAGTAGAAAATTTAATGTATTATGCTATATTTGTTTAATGACTGGCAATTCTAGAGCAAAGTAGAAATAATAACTTTTTCATAATAAAACTATAAGATGTTAGAGATTGGAACAAGCTGATACAGAAAGTACCTGATTTCACTCATGCCAGCAAGAAATATATGCAGACCCCCGGAGAGCGGAGAAGTTGGGGAAGTGGAGACAGTTTTCAGCAGAGATAAAAATCAACTAGCGCCTGTTGAGGAGGCGCCTGAGTACAGTTTGTCCTGTCACCGCCAAGGACAAGACTCTCCCTAGTCACGTCTTAAGAGAGGGGATTTACATCTCATTTTTCACATATGGCTCTTGGCTCGTACTAATATGAAAGTGCCATGCAATATGAATGCTAGATTTAGAAAATTTCGTGGCTGTTTCTTAAAAATAAATATGTAAATAAATAAATAATATATGTATATGTTTTTTTTTCTTATATATTTACTTCAAGGCCTCAAAGCCAGATGACAATGCTCATAAACAAAATTCTGAATTAATACTAAAATTCTCAAGTAACATTGCAATCTATCCCTTTCACCTCATATGTTGTTGATTTTTTAGTTGCCATTAGCCAACACTCAACTGCAGATTTTAGCCCCAGTGGGACTGCACGCAGTCTCTGTTGCATCCTCTCCCTCCCTGCATTTGTGATCTTTGGGCTGGTGGGAAAAATGCGGAGGTATTTCATTTTCTTCCTGTTCCATGCATGACTTTAAGTGCTGTCCCAAGAGACTTGGATTGGGTTTACTGACAAAACTTTCCACTCCCCACACGCTCATCACCCTGGGTATATCCATTGGTTTTCATCAGCTCCTTCTCAGGGTCTGCCACCTGCATGTTCTTATACATAGATACCCATTGTTAAAAAAAAGTTAAGCTTCAGTGAGCAACTTCAACCAAAATAAGGTGCGCTGGAGCCACAGTTTCAGGTCACAGGAGTGCGATGAAGTGTAGGCCCTGCGTAATCCTAGATGGTTAATTACAGTGTGTGCATAGCAGGGCAATAAGAGGGTCATAGCTTCCTGATACCATTTTTCGTGATTCAGAAGTTCCTTTCCTCTCTCCAGAACTTTTTCATATAATCAAAGCAAGAGTTGCCATCTGTTTGTGTCTCTGACAGTTGAAACCACAAATCATAGCCAGTTTTTATAATCTATTCCAACAGATTAAAGTCACTGTTTTGGGCTTTATTCAATCATTCAATAAAAAATAAAAATAAAAAATGGCTGTTTGTTCTGTTCCAATTTAATATTGCTTGTTTGTCATTCCAGACTGTGTCAGTCCCTCCTGCCTGCATGTCCCACCACTAAAGTCATCTGATCTGCTCCTCCTCTGCACTCACCTCACTTCACCAAACAGCCCTTTCTAGTGTTTATGCCCCCATCTCACTATCTCTTATTTGCCAGATTTTCTTTGAGCCTTTTGCCACAGTGTTATATTTACCTGTTCTTTTTTTTTTTTCTAAACCTCACTTAATTTCATTTTATCAGGCCTGTTGCCTGCTTGTTTTAATTTTGACCTCAAAAACATGCTTATTGAGACATGTTTTTCAGTCATCTGAATTGGCTTGTGACAGATATAGTAAAAAATTAAGGAGACATATTATGAACATGAGTCACTTACAAGAGGCCCTCAATTAAAGGTGAAAGTTACACAATTAAATATGTATTTTCTTATCAGTCCTCTAGCCTGCTGTGATTAAATAGCCAAATCAGTTGTGTGTGCAGGCAGATTGAAAAAGAGCAGTGCTTTAGTTTGGGTTCCAGCATACATTGTCTACAAGATGCAATACAAAAATAACTGGCTAATACTGTAGGCTCCTCTTTAAAATGCATATCATGCTACATGAAATAGCAGATTCATTTTGGAATGAAATGCTATTGGTGTAGCTGCACAGCATTTAATGTTCTGAAAAAAAAACAAAAAAAAAAACAAAAAACAATTCTTGAGCCATTCATTCACCGATTCCTCCATTATACCGGGCCAGTACCCATACCGAACA
>VVAS01006261.1:3548-14707 GCA_015103295.1 Ptychochromis oligacanthus
AAAAGTAAAAAAAAAAAAAAAGGTAGTGTGGTCAGAGCTTTTTTTAATCCACAAGATCAATGTATTAATTACTGAATTAAGATATTTCAGTACAGATGACATGATTGTTATTTGCTGTGTCCTAAATGAACGTTTTGTTTTTTTTTAAATCTTGACAAGCAAGTAATCGCTGTCAGTTTCTGAGCCAGGAATATAATCACTTTGCCACTTCAGAAGTATAGAAACTATCAGCCATTCGGGTAAAAAAAAACACACAAAAAACAAGCAAGCACAAAACAAACTTGTGTATAGCATTAGCATCACATAGCAAAAAAGGCAACTAACTAGCAAGAAGGTGACATTAGGTTTTAGATTCCTACACATTACCATTAAAATTAGGTTCCTACAAACGTGTAGGGATGTTGTCAATACTAAATCATCCACAATAACTAAGAATTTTTTATTGTTTGCTAACAAATGATAACAGGATTTGTCTCAATAAAATTAACAAGCTGTCTACAGTATTAGCTAACAGTAAGTTTTTTTCTGCTTTTCATCAAGGCCATACAGCTGAGGAAAAGATCAAATTAGCTGGTATTTGTTATTGTTTATTGTAATTTCCATTTGTGTAATTCACAATGGCATGTTTTTGTTAAAATAATCCTTCACTGAAGGCAAATTTTTGATCTTTTCAGCTTTTTATTTTACTCATAGCTACTGTAATCACTCTTGACAGCACAGTAAAGAGACAACTTGATCTACAATAGACGTCATCTGTCTTTAAGACAAATTATGTGTCCATGACTTGAAAACATTCTCCTGTCAAAAACAGTCTGATAAGGAAAATCCATTTTAGAAACTGAATACAGTCACAGTCCATCTTCCTGCTCTATTCCACTGCACTGTGTAAAATGCAGTGTTGAGATACAGTTTGTAACTGTGGTCAACTTAACTGCCAAATTAAGAACAATAGAGACTGAAACGCTGCTCACAGCAGCCTTAAAAAAAGCTGAGGGGTGTGAAAAAGAAGAACTGTTGACCATTAATGTGTGACTCCAGAAGACCTGACTTCTCCAGCAACACACACTCCTACTGAGTGAAGTAAATATATTTGACACCGACAGGCCCAGGATCTCTCAAATTGCCCAGTGTTCCCTGTTGTCCCAAGATGGCCGAATCCGTTCTGTACTGAGCTGCAGCTGCAGGTAGTAATTACTGATTAGGCTGTGGAAAGTGGGGACAAATGCACTGTATAATCAGAGAGCCCGTCGACAGTGGGAGCCCTTCACAATGGCTTGTAATTAACAAGATAATTGGTGAGAGATGGCAAAGATTTCTTGAGTTCTTCCTTATTTGCATGTCATTTTGCACAGAGTTCTTTATGACTTCTTTTTTCATCTGTGAAGGGTGAGTCGCTAATGATACTGTGTCCTACTGCGTGACTTGCTTGTGTTGTGGATTCAAACTGAGTGTGTGCAGCCGAAGAGGGAAGTGAAACAGCATGTGTGGCGTGCACCTGTACACTCGCGAGATCCGATATTTGTTTTTGTGAAGTCATTTTCTGTACAAGTGCTATTTACACAGCCTCTCATCACATTTATATGCAACGCATGATCATGCAACAAGCCTTTTAAGCCTTACTTTATCGTGGAAGAAAGCCCTTTAAGGCTGTTTCGACATCAGAGTTCCTTCTTTTAGCCCCTGAGGACGTCTTTCCATATGCATTCATCAGTGTTATTCTTACAATAACTCCAGTAATGAGTGCTCAGGCGGCTTCCTTTTCGAATACCGTTCAGTACATCACACACTCAGATAGAAAGATGTTTATCACTCCTTTTCCAATTATATTTCTCCAGATTAAGGTGTCGCCGTGGCACTTGTTTCCTTGACAACACCATCGTTATTTCACCCTTCTTCCAAGTACTGTTAATCTGAGCGGATATGAAAACTCTTGTGCTTTTTTCCCACCCCAGTTAGCCACACTAGCGCTGTCTGTTCGACCTCTCAAGCCCACATCATGGGGTTCTTTTATGAGTGACTTAAATGGGCAGTGTGCTTGATTTTCTTTTTATTCACTCTTCCTCTTATTGTGAGCATGAAGTGGCTCCCTGTTGAATTTCATACGTGGCACTGGCTGTTAATATGTTGGATTAAAACAATCATAGACGTCAGGAACAAACACAATGTTTATTGGATTTTGTCTCATTGAAATTGGAAGAGAAAGAGAAGGGGGGAATAGAATCCACCTCAGTAAATTGATGAAGCATGAAGGGTGTTAATAATGTATAAGGTTTTTAAAAATCAATCTCGAAAATGTGCGCAGTTGGAAGGGGAAAAAAAAACAGAATGGCACAGAACAGAGTGTATTTGACAGGTGACATGATTCCTTTTCATGTAATTGATTTGCTTTGCCATTTGTTTCCCCCTTTTTTCATCTTTTGTGGAGCATGGGAGGCAGCTAGTGTGATAGATGAACCCGGTAGAGTTCATTTTTCCCCCCCCTGCGCAACACTGGGTAGCCTCCAGTGCAATGAACAGTGGTGCTCTCCGGTGCAGGTTATGGCAGAATAGTAATGTTTGCCACTTACTATAACATGTGTCTATAAATCTATGTGGATTTCCACTTTGCATGGTATGTTTTTTTTTTTTTTGTTCGAAAAGAGAAAGCAAAAAGATGTGAGCATGAAAATGGAAAGTACTTTGAGCAGTTGGATGACATGTGAGATGATTTAAAGGTCCCTTTGTAAAGATTCATTTATGGCACTATGTATTGTTAGCAGTGTTGGGCAAAGCTACTTTTAAAAATAACTTGTTACATTGCAGTTACTGCCTTTTAGGTTACAATGTCACCATTTGAGAAAGTAACACATTAAGATACTTTTAATACCAGAAACATACAGCCTCTTTCCAATTCCTGGTGTATGTTTTATTGTCCAGAGAGTAGTCTATGGTATATCAACCTTTGCCTGGTTGCATAGTGAGTTCATATTGGTGGCATCTTCTTCACCAACTGACCAGCATCCACCTCTTTAAAATGCATCCAGTGTGCTTTTTTCTCTTATTTTCTGTAACATAATAGTGGATGCTCATATTAAATATGTATGAAGTTTCAAATGTTGAGCTAAAAGCTTAGGCTTCAGACATCTCTTAACTTTAACTCTTGGCTCTGTATGATGTCATTAAGTGGGGATATCTCTCATATGGCCATCTCAGGCACACAGCTCAGACCGTAAACACATAAGCTCCTCCCACCTGTTATTCAAACCCTCTGGGCTCAGCCAATCAAAAGAAAGTTGGTTTAAAAGGAGGCAGCAGGATTACTGTGAGTCATGCAAAGCTACTGTAGTAGAGTCCAAGAAGGAAAATATTGAGCTGGGAATGAGCAGAATATGTTCAACAACAAAAACGGATTGCTTATTTGAAACAGTGACTAAATAACTGGTTTTCAAAACTAAGATGTTATCCTACTTGTTACAACAAAAAAGTACTCTAGTACTTCAGCAAGTTACTTTGTAACACTGAGTCTTAGTTATATTTATTATAGTATGTCACAAAAAGTGCTAATAATTCTCGTCTTTCTTTTCTTAATGTTTTTCATGCCTTTCTTGATGTTATCTTGACCAGGTAAGAATTCTCTTATCATAGTGTACATGCTGTAAACACATTTGATTATGCATTTTATCATGTCTCATGCTTGTGACTGACCTTCCACTGAAATGCCCAGGCACCTGACTCATAACCTCCGCCTCACGTTGCCACATATCA
The DNA here is from genome assembly GCA_015103295.1 of Ptychochromis oligacanthus. Classification (NCBI taxonomy): domain Eukaryota; kingdom Metazoa; phylum Chordata; class Actinopteri; order Cichliformes; family Cichlidae; genus Ptychochromis; species Ptychochromis oligacanthus. The sequence goes on from VVAS01006261.1 coordinate 7,293, forward strand.
CCTGCATCCTGATGCATTTGTCAGCTACTTAAGAGTGATGAACCCATAAAGTATCCATGTATCCATCCACGAGAAGTATATAATGCTTCAGTTAGCTTGTGCTTTCTGACTCAAGCATTATCCTCAAGGTTGGTCTCACTTGACGTTGAATCATCCTCTCAGTCACTGGTGCTTATTATTGCACGCCTCTTCTCTCACTTCACTTTCTAAGGGAAAGTTTGTGCAGAGTATAGCAGCCACAGCTGCAGCACACACCCGGAGCTTTAAACAGAGCGAGCACTTTGACAATTAAGGCTGAAATAGCACAATGGCAATTGCTCACACCCATTGTAATTCTGTTTTGTCAAACTGCACGCCTTTAGGTGAGAGCCTTGCTGTCTTTGATTTCTCCCTTTCAGTCAATGTTTTTCCTTCTTCCTCTCTTCCTTTCGTCTGCTTTATTTTCCTCTAGAATACTCATTCAATTTTTACTGCGGTATGAGACTGTGAACAGCTTGCGGGGCGGGAGCGCAGTAATTACCACGGTTATGTCAGGCGGAGCTGAGGAACGTAGCCTGGGGAGGAGAAAGGCCACTGTGCAGTGATGGCCCCCCGAAATTAATGGAGAATTGGAAATGAATCAATAGCTAATGAAAATGTGTGTTCACTCTATTACTGCTTTTATGACGGCTGCAGCCTCGGGCGGGGCGCTTTGTCACCCGACTACACAGAGAGTGGTGGCACCCGTGTGTGTCTCTCATCATATTCATCTCTCTTTTCTCGTTTCTCTGCGATGCTTTTGCATCTCTGAACCTCTTCCTTGCGTTTCTTGCTTTCATTCCTTGTGTTTCTTTTTGGCCACAAATTAATGGAGGTATGAAGAAGGCTTCATTTCATATGTAGAAAAAACAAATGATTGCTTGGTGGATGTTTAATGTTAAAGATGTTTGGCTTGTCTCTGAACTCCACAGTATTCTCTTTTGTGCAGTAAGACTAATTGATTGTTAGCTAAGGCCTTCCTCCCTCTTAATGGTGACAGTAGTGGTTATTAATTTTTGAATCTATTTTGACTAAAGCAGCCTTGTCTATCAACCACTGTTTTTTTCTGGCTGACTGTTATCTCCAAGAGTTTTTTTAAGAGGAACTTAAATGACCCTTAAAGGTCTGACACTAGATGCATAAATATTTTAAAAAAGGATTGGTTGGTTGGTTGTTTTTACCATCTGAAACGACCCATCAAAGAGTTCCTTAAATAACATATAGTCTGCATTAGGAGCTAGCTAGGATTGCAGGGTGACTGGAGTGCAAAATCTGATCTTTGACCTGTACATTTTGCTTTTAATCACTACTTACTTTCATTTCCACTCACCATTGGTGACGGTTAGGCACAGAAATGACCTATCAGGGTTGGGAAGCGATCATGGTTTGGGATTAAATGTAACCTTTTACAATTACAACACATGTAAGAAAGATACGTTCTTTAGGTTTCTGGGTTGCTGAGATCTGCTCCTTTTATAGGTGATGCCACCAGTGCAGATTTTACACACAATTATTCACGCAGCCGTTGGAGGTCGCTTCACTTTGAAACGTTATTATAGATCGGTATAATACTTTGCGTTGCGTAAATGAACCATCTTGCTAAAAGACTGAAGCCAAGGCCCAAGGGTCACTGGAAAAAAGCTCATGATCAGTGTATACAGTATAGTAATACAGCAGCAGCATTATTTCTGTAGCACTGAGGTAGTCATATTCATATGTGGCAGGATAATAGTGGACATTGTGCTATCCATTGAGATGTCAAGCACACAGAAAAAGCCTGTCTGTGACGATCTTGGAGATAGACAATGCTCAGAGCAATCGGCAATAGTTTGCCAATCGATGGCCAAGTAATTTTTAGCTTGTTTTCCCATTAATGTGTTAAATATGTATTGATATTATTATTATTAGCTTCATATTAAATGTAATCTCTGAACATAACTGTTCATGCATGTTCATTGATCGATCCATCATCATCTCAGAATGAGAGATAAAGTAAAAAAAAGCCTTGCACGTGTTATGACTTAATACTGTTTTAGCTGCTCAGCTGATATCCGTCCACTTTAGGCTTTAATACTTTCCTGAAAATTAGACATTTTAAATCCTGGGAAGTGAAAACAGTTTTCCTGGAATCCCCAGGAAATAAACGTGTTTCTTTTTAATAATAACTTCAGCTAAGCCCTGGGCATTTAAAGCAGCACTAAATACAACAAGAAGAAATATGCATACATGTGTTCACAATGGGACCTTTTTGTGTATTATTCTGATCATTATTAAGACAGAAAACGTAATTTATGACGATCAACATTAGTATCAATATAAGCTACGCTTGCATCCAGCACACTGAGTGAACAAAGTATTACGGGTGCTTCGCTGGTGCAAGGCTGTGAGCGCAAAGTAGCCTACCTACTGTAATAACAAAGCAATAAATTATAGCCTAGGCTACTAAAATCAATGATCACTCACTCGAAATTAGCAGAACCTTTATTAGGACAGGGGAGGCTTATTTCTCTTTGTTTTAGAACAGAGTAGTGAATTTTAATTACAAAAATTGCCCATGATTATACAAAAATGTACAGCAGTTACCAAAGTCTGCTTATAAAATACAAAGCAGACGGATCAGTCATAAATAAAACCGATACTGAATTGACCTAATTAAAACAAAAACACTTTGGCTGCAATGTCAGCTTCATGCATATTTATTGAACTTGTCACGAACTTGTAACGACTTACATCATTTCTTTAAGTCATTTTCTTTTTCTTCCTGAAGTGTGCTCTCAAGAAGCAGAGTGCAGCCGCTGACTCTGCGCTCGGTGTACTGCGTGCGGTTTCGGATTTTTGTGAGAAATTGTCTGCACACAGAAAACAATCTCTGCTTCCGCAGGTGTAGGTGTTACCGTACAAACACGATCCCACAGAGTCAGACTCGGTAGTTGGAACAGGCTTGTGCTACTTAACCACAACACATTGTATTCATTAAAAGGCATTACATTTTTTGAATGTATTGCACTCAAGTTAATTTTTTTCCCGCTTTCTGTCATTACATTTCCTGGGAATCAGGAAATGATCTTGATTGGATTTCCCGGGAAACACGATTCCCGGGATTAAACCCTAGTCCACTTATGGTCAATTATGGCTAAATAGAAGCTCTCCCACTGTTACACTCTTTCTCTTCATGCTAGAACTGGGAAATAAACACAGCACATGTGAGAGAGGGAGTCCTGTCTAGCAATTTATTTATGTTTGGGCCACACAGGATACGTTATGGTGCGAGTGCACGTTAACAGTGGTTTGATAATTAGACAGTTGGATAAAAAGATGAGGGAGAAGATCTTTCAATAGGGGTAAAAGCTTATTTTTATTAGTCTTATTTTCAAAATGTATGTTCTACATCAGAAAGGTGGCATATAGGGAAAGGAAAATGAGATCTTTGTTGCCATGTCAGGTAACGGTTCCTCCCGGATTGCTAGTGTAAAGCTGCTAACATTCCACTGAGCTTGGATATAACGGAAGACAGGAAAGGCTGCCACACAGTCCTGAAGGGGGCTTTTTCTAATGCAACCTGTAACCCCACAAAGCTAGGTAATGATATACAATCACAGTGCTGCAGTCACTGTGGCTTTCAGACATGCTGTAGTGAGGATTTAATCTCCTACTGGATAAAAGTAGCAAATAGACAATACTATTATCCTTTTGACATTTGAGCTGTTTTTAAGGTATCATCAGAGGAAAAAAACATGACATGTCTGACTTCATTGGCCAATGAGACTGTCGAGGTAGAAAAAGAGATACGTGAACAGAGGAGGGAACCTTTTATGTCACTTATCCAGGTTGTACAGGGACACAGAGCTCAGTGCACATTAGTTGACTGCTCCCCCAGGATTCACAGATCATTTCTCTTCCCTGACATGGTACATGCAGTACTGCCAAGGGGTGCCTGACAGTGCGTGACATTGTCTGTGTGTGTGTGTGTGTGTGTGTGTGTGGGTGGGTGGGTGTGTTGCAAAGGGGCCCAAACCTCTACCCATCAGCACCTCCTGCAGACTGCAAACCCTCAGGGTCTCCTGCCATTCAAGTTGACTGCCTCTCTTTGTTAACAGGCTGTATGATACTGCAGATAAACACAAACTACACCTCCACAAGGTTTCCTTGGACACCATCAACTGAATCAGCTTCAGGACTTTATCTTATGATCCCACAGCTGTGTCGATTGTATGTCAGTGTAGAACAACATTGACTCATTGTTTTATATTCGGTCAGACAATTAAATGTGGCTTATTCTTCTGGAGAGTTCATCCCAGTGAAAGTGAGTTCCCTTACTGAACACTGTTTGCTGTTCATTCAAATTCATTTAAAAGTAATCAATCTATTGACAAATTGTTGGAAATCAATTCCTATATTTGCTTTGGTACCTTTTAGCTTTCTGTTGCTGCTGCTTCCTGCTGGAAATCTCATTCTTCAAAGTAGTCAATCTGTCAGCCACGCACTGTTGTTTCATTATAAGCTTTGAGTGTTTTTTCCCTCGTAGTCTAACCTAAACAGTAATAAACAGCTGTTTTGCTCCGTGTTATCTGTGATTGATAGAATACAATCGTGAGTCATGAAAGCCCTTATGTGTGACTTTCACAAACAGCCTGCGTCTTGTCGGTGGTTTCTGAAGCAAAAATAATCTTATTCATAGGAAATAATTACAGTAAATGTCTGCTCAGTCTATGCCATTTGGTTATGGTGAGTGAATTAATTGCAAATTTGTTAGGGACTTAACACAAATTAAGTACAGTGTCACTAAAAGAAAGGCTTAATTATTAGCTAATTTTGCGGCCCTATTTTGTAGGTGGCCTTTGCCAAAAATGGACTTTTCTGAATTAAGTGTTATTCCAGCATAGGGCTTCTTCTTGCATTAAATGGAATGGGAGTTGGCGGTCATTTCAGCACAGCAACTATTGAATGCCAGGTGTCCTGACCAATAAATTCCACAATTCCCCTTGTGATTTTTTTTTTTTTCTGTTTTTAATAAGAGAACAGGATATAAATCTAGCTTAGTCTGGGCATAGCTGTAGGCAGATGCTGTAGTTGTCACTGGATGCACCTGCTGATGCAAAACAATAATTAGACCAAACATACTGAAATATGCGAATTTGGATGTGTTCAAACTCAAAGCCTAAAACGTTAAACATGATACATCATAACACAAGTGACAAAACCATGCCATATTGTGAAATATGCCGTGTTGTAAACTCCTGTATTAAAAAGTCATTTTACATCCTTGGCAGACTGTTTGAAACACACACGGAATGGAATTTAACTTACAAGTGCATCAGTTTGCGGTAAAAAAAATTTGGTTGCGGACACTGTAGTAATACAGCTTTGTTACAGGGTTAGGGTTAAAAATGACCCACATACTCACCATGAACGAATTAATATTAATTTAGTTAGTTGCGTTTGTCATTGTGTTACCTCTGTGTTTGGTTTGTTAGGGTTGTTAGAATTCACCCAAGGATAATTAAGCTAAGGTAAACGAGTAAACTTGTCCAAATACAATTATAACTTCTATGTAATAGACCTATGAGAACCTCTACTATGACGCATTAGTGAAATGCTCCTCCGGAGTCAACAACCCACTCTATCCATATTCCTTTTGGATGTTTGATACCTTGTGTGGTGTAAAGCTGAGGGCAGACTCTCACATTTGTTCCATTAGGATTCTGGTCAGCCTGCTAGACCAGAGGAGTCAAAGCACCTCTGGGGTCAAGAGTCCCTTGAGTGATGAAATTAACCATTCACTAATGTTCCTAGAGAGAGAAGGAGAGAGAGAGGAAAGGAGTTAGCTTGCCTTATCATGCCACAGAAACCTGCAATCATCCTTAGAGGCAGATTAGTGAGCGGACCGGTGAGCCTGTGAATATCCTTCACTGCCTGAGCAGGTGGCCTCCCATACCAAGTACAGCACATTAATCCAGTCAGTTAACAAATAAACGGCCTGGCTAATAGAGGCCTGCCAGAAGCATTTGTTTCCACCATCATGGTGGGGGGACTTGTTTAATTTGCTCCTGCTTTGGAGGGAGAAACAGAAGGGGAAAGGGGAAGAGGGAGAAATGGTGGGGATTAAATGAGGTATAGGACGACAGGGATTGAGAGAGAAAGAGGGAGGGAGAGGGCTGAAGAAGGAGAACTGAAAGGACAAAAGTAGCTGAAAAAGTGCTCAGCTTGGCAAGCGAGAGCGTGCCTTATTCGGTAGGTTTGCTATTGTCAGCAGTATCACACAGCCTGCTGGCTTGTTGTCAGTCAAAGATGATGTTAAGAGAACAGCACATAATGTGTTTGGAAAGAGCCCACAAGATTTCTCAGCTTTAACTGGCTATTTGTACTCCAGATATTACAAGTGGTCCCATGGTGTGTTGATTTTACACATGCATGTGCTTAAACAATGTGAAACTGTTCCGAGGTGTTTACAACCTTTTTAACCTTCATGAGTCAGAACTCAGTCAGTTACAAACACACTGACATTAAACACATATACGTACATCTTGGAAATCCTAGGGGAAAAAAGTCTCTTCAGAACTTGTTTGCGAATCCCCACACTTTGAAGTTTTCTCAAATACCAAAGTAAAGTGATATTGCTTACATATACGTTCTTGGACAATCTGCAAAGGTAAAATGCTGATAGCTAATACGGCACATATTTAATGCTATCAGTGTGTTAAAATGCTAACAAATACAGGCTTAGGTCCACCAGCAACTGTAGCTAACGTTACAGTAGCCTTTTGATGCACTTTTACAGGTCAGTGCCCTCCTGAAGGCTTTCGATTTCTAATCGTCATATTGGTTCTCGGTAGTAGCCAAAACATGCATAACATGTCTACATTATGATCCATCCATCCATCCATCCATTTTCTTCCGCTTATCCGGGGCCGGGTCGCGGGGGCAGCAACCTAAGCAGAGAAGCCCAGGCCTCCTTTTCCCCACCCACCTCCTCCAGCTCATCCGAGGGGACACCGAGGCGTTCCCAGGCCAGCCGAGAGATATAATCCCTCCAGCGTGTCCTGGGTCTACCCCGGGGCCTCCTCCCGGTGGGACATGCCCGGAACACCTCACCCAAGAGGCGCCCAGGAGGCATCCTTATCAGATGCCCGAGCCACCTCAACTGGCTCCTTTTGATGTGGAGGAGTAGCGGCTCTACTCTGAGGCCCTCCCGAATGACTGAGCTCCTCACCCTATCTCTAAGGGAGAGGCCAGCCACCCTTCGGAGGAAACTCATTTCTGCCGCTTGTACCCGCGATCTCATTCTTTCGGTCACTACCCAAAGCTCATGACCATAGGTGAGCGTAGGGACGTAGATCGACCGGTAAATCGACAGCTTCGCTTTTATGCTCAACTCTCTCTTCACCACAACAGACCGG
>VVAS01006270.1:18514-29335 GCA_015103295.1 Ptychochromis oligacanthus
CACAAATTAAGACGTATCCTTTCTGTTTTCATGAAATTCTAATCAAACGTTATTAAAGTGTCATGTTTCAGGCTTGGATATGAAAAAAAACTGTAATGTTCCCTGACCCATTTAAAAGGGTTTCCAAGCAGCATATGCAACATCAAACAAAAACCTTATTCAATAGATTTTAAACAAAGCCCAGACTTATGAGAAGCACGACAGTGTGATACATTATATGATACCCCTGCTGATTTTTAGTGCACATTTGGCATATTTTATATTGCAAAAGTTTTCACCTACAGGAAAAACCTTGAAACTAAACTTGATTTGGCATGCATGAGTAATTGTGCAGCCCTGTGTATGTAAATTTATTGTGGTTTGAATAGGATGTTAACTTTACTTGCTTGGCAGTTTATTAGTTACACCCAGATAAAACGAATACAGCCAAAAGCCCTGCAGTAAATCTTACCTTTATGGTAATTTTTTTTTTTCTTAAACTATTTTCAGAGAGGTATTTATGGTTATTTTGGAGGCTGCAGTTCGTGGCCCATGGAGAAGAAAATGGTTGTTGTGTGGAACTGCAGTAGTTTTAGTTGGGTGTAGCGAACAAACTGTCACCTCAGTGTGTTTGCTATCTTTTTTAATTTAAATTCAAGATAGTACATGAATTATTAATTCACTGAACATGATAAAAGAGCACAAAATTTCCATTAGGTCAACCCTAAGCCATAGTGTGTCACGTGTTTCACTGGTTACGGCCATGTCACAGGCTATGGATGGAGGGCACTGTCTTCACCAATCACGCTAGTCACTACCAATCATATCACTGTGTATGATGATGGATGTTAGCTGGCTGCAGTTGTCTCTTTATGAACCTTCACATCCTTGAGTGCACTGCTAGACCTCATGATGATGGTGTAGTGGTCAAACTTGGTACTGCAGGGACTCTTTGGGGTGTCATTTGAGGACTCTCTGCTATCCACTCCGCTGGGTTCCTGTGGCACTCTATGGGTGGTTTCCTCTGCTTTCCGCAACGCTGCCTTCTCATCAGATACGCTTGAATGTCGAGACCAATCTGTGGGATCTCTGCTTTATGTCTTCCAGTCCTTTCCCCTAGAGTGCTGTAGTAACATAGCAAATATTTATCGTGCGAATGCCGTCTGCTTCTCTTCCTTTTTTTTTCCAGTTTGTCCACTTTTATCAAGGTTATATAGAGTGACCTCATGTCACAGCACACAGAGGCTATCCATATCCATCCACCCTCTCTCCCCCTCTTCCCCCTCACTCTTTAACTGTGTTTCTCAGGTTACCAAACATGAATAAGGGAGGAGTCTTGAATACCCAACATGAACAGCCCACCCTCTCTACACATGTAGCCACCATCCCTTCCCTTCATTCCTTCTTCCCCATCTCCATCTCCCCTTGGAGTATTTGCATTACTGTGCAGGAGTGCAGCATCTTGCTGTGCATACACATGTATACAGCTAAATGACTCTGGCTGCAGATAGGAGGTGGGGGGAAGGGGAGGAAACAGGAAGGAGGTAGCATGGGAGAAAAGAAGGTGGGGAGGGCACAGGCTGTGGCGTGGTCGTGTGTGTGTGTGTGTGTGTGTGTGTGTGTGTGTGAGAGAGAGGGAGAGAGAAAATGGGAGGCAGCATCACCCACCCAGACTGGGAGGAGGGGAGGACAGACAGCATGCTCGTCTAACAGACAGAGGTGGAAGGAAAGTGGGTATGAGAGACAGACGTGAGTGGAGAAGAGGAGCACAATGAAGGACTGCCATTGTCCATCCTGGCAACACTGCCATTTCACCATCTGCTGAGAGAGAGAGAGAGAGAGAGAGAGAGGAGGGACGAAAAGAGGAGGCAGCCAAACGGAGGAGAGGATAGATGGAGAGGAGCTGCCGGCAGTGACTTTGTGAATTAATCGAGCGGAAGAGCAGATCAGAGGAGGAGAAGCACGTTTTTCGGGGAGTGGACGAAGGGAAAGCTAGGAAGAGGAAGGAGAGGACGAATGATCGGACAGGCTGTGGCTGTTTAAACATTAATGTGGTTCTTATGTGAATATGGAACCTAGCTTTAGGAGAATCACCATGGATTATCAACTGCATGCTTTATAAACTAAAAAAAAGGAACTACTTGTTTTTTGCCATTCATTAAAACACTTAGGGAAATCGATAAGACTCACTTTATACAGAACAGTTTAATTACTTTTTTCTTTTTTGTAAATACAGACTCCCTTTGTGATTTCCTATTTTTTTTCCTATTCCTCACGAGCATAGGATCTACTCTGCAGGATGTTATACAATTATTATAATCTTTGTTAGCTGCTGCACAGAATATTCAGGTTGTTTTTATGCAAGTTTTCTAAACATCAGTTATCTTTTTGATGTAAATTCTTTGTGAAGTTGTTGTTTATACAGTTATTAGAAAAGAGATTCTTGTTCTTTGAAATAGTGTCAGTTTTACATGCCCTTGTCGGAGTCAGTGCAAGCAGCTGATGTAGAATGTCAACATTGATTGGGTTTTATGGCTGGCGCGATGCTGGCCAAACTTTGATCATTTCCTGAACCATATTGATCTTTTTAGGAGTCTGTAGCTTTTCTCCTGTTGGGTGAAAAAAAAGCTCTAATGTGGAGCCTTTGATGCAGCTACTAATTGCTTGCGATGTGATTTGACAAATCGGTTATCTCTTTGTCTGAAGATTTCTGCTGTTGTCAGGACTTCTCAGTATATATCCTCTGCAGGCATCTCTTTTAATGTCTGTTGCCATAGCAACGGGCAGCAGCTGCAGACAGAACAAGATGTAAAGTTGGTTTTCCTTGTCTTATCTTTTTAAACTGGTGCTGTTCCATTAGGTAATTGTATATATTTACTAGATAAGACACAGTAGATAAGATTAGTTCATTGTTGTGTGCAGTTTTTAGAGTTTTTTTTCTCAACTAGACAGTCCTTGTCTATGCGGAGCTCGGCAGGCTCCGGGAATCAGGGTTGTTTCAGGTCACCTGTCTCCCCCTCCCAATTCTCTGTGTTCGTCTTGTGCGAGTCATCTCAGCCCAGCATGTCCTGATCTCACCTTTATTAATGACAACTACCATTTCCATTAGTCAAACTGATGTGCTCTTATCAGGAATGACTGGATAAATTAGATTATTGTACTGATTTCACTTGTACATATCACGGCTGCTTGGCCCCAAGGCCACCAATCACCAGTCATTAGCTGTGTTTGTGACAGCCTTTTCCTTTTGCTGTTTGTCTCTAGGTGACTCAGGATTTCTCTTCCTGTAGAGGGTCATCTCCTCTGCAGTCACCTGACCTACACTGTGTTTGGTGCACTAAAACATCCCTGGGCAGAGCCAGGGTTAACTCTGCTCATAGAGTATTTCAGCAGCCCTTTTTTTTAACAACACCTGAATTTCTCTCCAGTGTTAACAAGTCTGTTGATGTTGAATCTTTTGCCTTTTTAAGTGCTATTTCTCTCTCTGGACTAATTTCTAGTTTTATTAGGGGTGTGACAGACTGTTTTTGTTTAATCTGCATGCTCTTTGATTGTCCAAGTACTGGGTGTCTATTGTGACTTTTCCAGCCATACTACTTTACAGCTTTCTGGAGATCATCCCAGCCTGTCTGGCAGTGCATAAGTATGACTGGATCCTCCATGGTGCTTTTTGGCCAAGACCAGATGGATGACTAGCTAGAATTGCTAGACAATCCCTCTGTGGTGCTAGACTGGTGTAGGCGACTGTTCCTTTCCCATGCATTGAGCGCCCACCACAAGCTTGCGCTCTGTCCTTCGAGCAAAGTTAAGTTCTGAAATGTTAGTGTGAGGAGAAAAAAAATCAGCCTTTCTTGCTTGGCATTACTGAAACATTGGTGCCACTTTTACAAACTTGTGCAAGTGTTCTGGAAAAGGTGTGTGTAAACCTTCTCCTCTGTGGGAGTAAAGGTCAACAGATTGTAATTATGACTAGTGCCTCAGCAGCACTAAGGTGTAGGCCGGCCAGCTTGCTGCGGGACTGTAGGTGTAGCCTTGCCTCCTACTGAGGTCAGACTGTTGCAGACTGTTTTATTTGTGGGGCTTCGGTTTGTGAGAGACTGTTAATGTAAACAGACTGTTGTTTGCCTTCTAGATTGGACTATGCAGAATATGAGATGTGATGTGGTGTCTGTACAGTAGAGAGAGCTAACCTGCTGCTTGATAAGCCCTGCCTTAGATAAGGAAGGAATATAACTTTTGGCTCGTTCATATCATATGTGGCTGTGTCAATATTTTTCTCTCAGGTAAATAACTATGTTCTGGGCTTGTTATTTGAACTAGGCAGTAATAAGGTTAGAGGGTGAGAAAAGTTGTGCATAGAGAAATCAGCATAGCAACAGTTTTAATTGAGCATTTCCAGCTGGGTGAGTGACTACATGTTCAACACTGATGAGCCTCCAGCACCATTCAGGGAACCCTGGGTTGGGAGTTCAAACCTGACCAATCAGGTCTCATTACCATCACAACAAGCCCACCGGTAGTCGTCATCAGCCAATGACCTACATTCTCCAGTGTTACATCACCACCGTGCTACTGCAGTGTGTGTCACTGTACCGGACACAGACAGCATCTCAGACTCAAACTACCACTATCTAATGGTGCTCCAGGAAAAAAAAACACAAAAAAACAACCTATGTGGCCAGTTTTAGGGAACACACTTGAAACAAGACAGGCTCACTTGTTTTAGCCATATCAGGAACATCAGTCAGGAAGAGGTCCAACTCTGCCAGCTCAGTCTTAAGTACTAACTTTTTGTCTTTAGGTTTTCTATTGGTGTCAAAGGTTAATATGCCTAGCCTTTAACCATCCATAATCCTAAAAGTTAGGAAAGCAGAAAGACAGGGCTCACTATTAATATTTTTTTTTTTTGACTGAGGGACTGTTAAACAGGACAGCCTGGAGAACGGGCGAGCAGACGAGGGAGGGGGAGAGGGGGAGCGAGAGATCATCTGGAAGAGAAGAGAGGAAGTGGTGGCGCGGGAGAGGGCGGAGGCGTTGGAGAGACAGAGATTGGCGGAGTACATTGTGTGGAGGAAGAGAGAGGACTTCCAGGATAAGAGAGGAGACAGAGAGAAGGGAGGAAAGAGTTCAGAGAAAGGGAAGGAGCCTGCGCCAGAAGTAATCTGGAAGAGAAGAGAAGAAGAAGAAGAAGAAGCAGGCAGAGAGAGAGCGAGGGCCATTCAGAGAGGACATGAAAGCATTTGGAGGAAGAGAGAGAGGGAGTAAAAAGTAGGCGTTAAAGAAAGTGTGCTGCTACCAAGAGTTGGAGACTAGCCATACATCAGTAAGCCTCCTCTCTCTTCTTTAGCAGTTCTGGGCTTCATTGAGCTCTGCAGGTGCTTGCTGTCGTATCGACCAGTTGAGGCTGTGTATTATGTGTGCGTTGCTGCCGCGTTAGCGTGCACGGCCCTCCTTGCAATCCCCTCGTTGGCTGCTAATAGGATTTTTATGGGCCCGTGTCAAGCAGGATAGAGCTGCCAAGGGGAGCTGCTTCACACGTGCATGCAGAAACGCACACCAACACAAATATACACAGATAATCAAAGAAGCATTGTAGGCAGACAAGGTTTATACTGCCTCATGCATGTAGACACATCACACAGAAATGCGTGCCCCTCAGAGCAGTAAGACACACATGAGGGGGCGTTCAGAGAGACAATAACTTGTGCTGATTCTTCATGGTGCTGGTGACAGCTGAAATACTGGGCCTCACTCAGAGGCTATTGAGTTGGGACAAGATACTCACAGATATTGTTTTACATCATGGCAAAACATCAAGAGGAACACTCTGTGGACAGCTAAGAACCTATTCATCAGTCCCGGGGAACTTAGAAAACACTGAAGTAAATTTAAAAATGAACTCATGACAACATGAGCTGCACTGGTGCACTAAAAACTTTTTTTGTCTGCATTTTACCATTAACTGGGACACCCCACTTTTCCCCTGTGTGTTTTCTTGTACTGCTTTCATTGTGGATAAAGCCGTTTTTAAAGCAGTTTGGTTTTGGCTGCCTGGTAACGAGTGGAGGACAGACAACCAGACAGATGGATGTAGCTCTTACACTGGGTGAGACAGACGGATGGCTGTGTGTCCTTTTAGAGAAAAACTTTGAATATTGAGACAAAGAGACTTTGATTGAATCACTAGAGTCTGTGTGGACTTGCACAGATATAAAAACTTACACTGCAGATTCATTATGGAGCTTGTTCCGAAAACAAAGTACACCCACTTTCGGAGTGAATCACTGAGCTCAACTGACGAAACAAACTCCAATCCATCATCGTTTCCTCCTTCCAGTCCTGCCACCCCTCTTACTCCCTCCCCTGGTTTACCTTCCTCTCTCTCTTCCTCATCTCTCACTCCCATTTTGCCCCCCCCCTCTCCCCGCCCAGCTGAGAACAGCCCCACCACCCTCTGCTCCTTCTTCCCCAGGATGGGATCCCTTCGTCTAGGTGTCTCGGCGACTCTTCTCCCAGGACTCAAGGCCTCAAGCAGGTCACAGCCACCTCAGGCGCCTGTTGAGTCCTCTGGGGATGACAGGAGTAACTCTAGCTCCTCCCCACCACTTCATCATCCATCTTCCCTTCTAACTGCTCCTTCTCCCCCTCCCCGACCTCCTCTGCAGGACATGAACCGGCTGGGAGGGGTGTCTAGGAGGGCACGGGTGGAAGGAGGGCAGCTGGGAGGAGATGAGTGGACGCGCCATGGCTCCTTTGTCAACAAGCCCACCCGTGGCTGGCTGCACTCTGACAATGTGGTCAGCACCACCGGTGTTTCCTACACTGTACGGGTAAGTGAGTGGCACATTCTCAGAAACTCCTAACTTAAATACATAGCTGCATGTCACTCTTGCCAAGGAGTTTCTACACCCTTTATTTTTAGAAACTTACTCAGAAATGAGGAAGGGATACCATTGCTTTCTTCCTCTGTTGTGTTCCATTGGTCCAATGGGACCAGGATGTAGGAAATGTCTGATGTTAATGTGTTGCCTTCCTGTTTCCTGGGTAGTACATGGGATGTGTGGAGGTGCTACAATCAATGCGGGCACTGGACTTCAACACCAGAACTCAGGTCACCAGGTGAGATTAAACACTGCTCATCTGCTGCTTGCTTGCCCTTTCTCTCATTTCATTTCTGCTTTGTTTCTGAGGGGGCGAGAAGTTGAAAGTGTGGTTAGACTTTGAAAAATGTTGGCCGGTCACACACACCACTCACCTCACATTTATTTCTTTGCCTGCTTGCTCGCTTTCTGTCCCGCTTCCGCTCTGTTTTGCTTGCTGGCCTGTTTCTGTGTTAGTGTCTGACTGACTCATGTGTGTGTTTGCATGTACACGCCTGCCACTCTCAGAGCCCCTAAATTAGAATGTTCTGGAATCCTGGTGGTTTCCGTCTGGCTTCCGCAATGATGTTTGTCTCCGTGGCAAAGACGAGCCCAGTCGCCAGGGACGATAAATTCTATCACCCGCTGCCAGATTTAATTTAATCCCCGTAAATGTGAATACGGGAAGGTGTTTGGGTTAATGACATACCATTTTCAAACATGCATGTTTTTAATTTTTCAGGGAAGCTATCTCTGTGGTGTGTGAGGCAGTACCCGGTGCCAAAGGAGCCCGCAGGAGAAAGGTGCACACTACATACAGCAACATACACCCTTACAGAGCATTATTTATTTATAAGACTTAAGTGAACGGCAGTGGGAAGGCTTTTCTGGATAAGAGTTAGATTTAGCTTGATTGCCCACCCTGTGGTCAGTGGGCTATTTAGTCTCATGTACACACTAACACACACAGAGCATGTATCCATGACTTCAGAGGATATTGCATTAAATTACATTAATTTCCTGGAGATTTACTGCAACCTTAAGCCTTACTACTTGCTTAATCCTAAACCTAACCTTACACTTCCTTTAAAACAAGTGTTCATCTTAACATTTGGTATTTGCTTTTGTTCCCATAATGTTTCCATAATGTGTCTTTGTAAACAGATTTAGGTCCCCATAACATGAGTATTACCTAGACCACATATACATAAACAACATTTGTATTGCTATCTTTGAGGACATTCACTAACATAATGCCTTCCCTTGCCCCTTTACCCTCACAGAAGTGCCTAAGCCTGATCTAAACCTAATTATAACCTTTACCTTAACACCAAGTCTTAACCCTTAAACAGCCCTTAGTCAGGACCAACCAAAATGTCCTCATTCCAAAAATGTCCTCACTCCAGTGGTCAAAAGTTGTTCCCACAAAGATAATTGTACAAGTACACACTCACACAAGCACATGCAGATCTTGATTTAGGCTGATTGTACACTTCTGTGGTTAGGCGGCTACTCGCAGGTAATTACCAATTACTCTGTGATCTCTCCTTTCCCTCCCTCTTGTCACAAGGGAGGCTGGCGAGGTGGAGTAGGAGGTTGTGTGGAGCCAGCATCAGGCCAAAGGAGCACTACAGATTAGACACAGCCGACAGTCTGCTGTTTAAAGACTGAGTGTCTGTGCAGAGTATTCCTGTAAACTTAAAAACATCCACCCAAACAGTCCATAAAACAGGTGGCTAAATTCAGCTGCCTGCTGCCATAGCAGGGTTTGACCAAGGAATGTCTGACACTGTAGTGCACCAGACAAAGTACATTTATAGGATGTAAACTAGAATAGATTAAACTAGTCTAGTCCCTCAGATTTGGCAAGACTGAGGTTAATGTGGCCGAGCATGTGCTTCCTGTCCTGTTGCTGCCTTTCTCACTGCACATTCCAAACATTTTGGAGCAAATATGGATGAAAGCCATGAGAACAGTAGGAGGATTGGGATAAACATGCTGGCACAATAGTGCTGGCATGGTCTGTGTGATGCTTTTGGCCCAGCCTACAGTATGTGAACTGTCCTGTGTATTCCCCATTGGTCACAGTTGGCCTTGGAGACAGGATCACTTTCACAATTGCAGCTGTTCTCCCACTCCCACACACACAGGCATTTCCACACATACACCCACAGACTCATGCACAGGCAGGGAGCACTCAGTGGACTATCATGCCTTGATGCATTTTTAAAAAAAATGGCCTATTGCTTTCGGTTTGGGCACCTTGATTTGATTATAACTTGGACTGCTCTCTCTCCTTTGCAGCCTTCCTCTCGCTGTCTAACATCCATCCTGGGAAAGAGTAACTTACAGTTTGCAGGCATGACAATCAGCCTCACCATCTCTACCAGCAGCCTCAATCTGCTGGCCTCTGACTGCAAACAGGTTAGACACAAATAATCTTCCTCATCAAGCTGCTGTTTTCTCAAACTGTGTGGGTGTTTGGTTGAGCTGTCCTTGAAAGCCAACAGTCTCACTTTGAGTCAAATACACTTGATTGTCTTTGCTCTTAGCCAAGGGGTATGTTTTCAAGTATCCAGAGTGCATTTAGCCTGTGGAATTTACTAAGCAGAGTAAACCTAAGGATCTCTTTGCTTGTGGGATTTTATATGGATTTTATGAAGTTTTCTTACTTTTAAAGACCAACCTACAGATTCATTATTTAGAAAATTATAAATGTTTTATTTTTTGCCTTCAGAGTATGCATTTTAAAAGTTGCATTGTAATTATTCCCACTGTGGTTGATATCATAGAGGTCAGATTGGACCTCTATGGTATAAACCACATTTTTAAAGAAATTATCTCTGTAATTTTCAATATGTATTATGTATACATACTCCTGGAATATTTAGGAGATGCCCAGATATATTTAGACCTGCTTCATATTGTTTGCTTCATTTACTCTGGATGGTGCACAAATCCCTCTTAACCATTGTCTTCATTCCTGCTTTACCACAAGGCAGGATGTGATCCTCCTTTTAGACCTCTAATGAGTTAATAGCTACTGCACGATGTTTATCTTTGGGGAGATGGTATACAGTAGCGTAGTGCAATCACATTAGTACAAAGAAACATGTCACGCAGAACATATACCAATTCACAAGTAAGGACTCAGATACAGACCACACATTGTGCTCGAAGCATTAGAAAGTGTTGATGCAGTTATTGATCCAACGTGGGTGGTTGTTGCAGTCTGTTAAAAAGGTGTTCCATCCATTGTCCCTACTTAGTTTTTATCTCCGCTGCAACTGATGGTGCTCAGTGGAGGAAAAAGCACTTTTCTCAGTAATGATTCTACATTTGTCTCTTCATCCACATGCTTTCATTTCACTTCCCACATACTTCATGTCACCCATGTGCTCTCCTTCTCCTTCACCCTCTCCCCCCTCTTCTCTTTCTCTTTCTCCACAGATAATCGCCAATCATCACATGCAGTCCATCTCTTTCGCCTCTGGAGGAGACCCAGTGAGTCAGCCAACCCTCTTTCTCAGCTGAAATCTCACTCTGGCCTTTTTCCATCTTTCTTCAGCCAGCATGTTCTTCCTTCTTGCCTTCTGTCATTGTCTATTCCTATGAATACCACTCACTTTATTGCAGCCTCACCGGATTGCCTGGATTGCAGTCCCTCTTTCCAAACCTTATCTCTTCACTTCCTATCATCTCTTTTTAAGCTCTGTATGTGTTTTTAACTTTTGCTACAATTTAACCACCAAAGCCTTTGCTTTATCTCTTTCTTCTTATTCTTCTTCTTAGCTTTTCTGTCCTGTACCTGCCCTTCACATTTTCCTCCTATTGATTTTTCCCTTTCTGACTGTCTTCCTTGTGTCTCTCACTCAGGATACAGCTGAGTACGTAGCATATGTGGCCAAAGATCCAGTCAACCAGAGAGGTAAGCAGAAACGGCAGAATGACAGCCTTACCAAGGTAGCAGCTGCCAGTATAG
>VVAS01006325.1:3707-13779 GCA_015103295.1 Ptychochromis oligacanthus
TGAAAAAAAAAAATACAGCCTGTTTTTTTTGTTTTTTTACCACTCCCCACACAAAGGCACGCTTTGACAATGGTATTTCTGAGTGTTGGAGGAGCTGTGGTTCTCAGACTGCAAACCATTATCATGTATTTTGGGAATGTCAGCATATACAAAACTATTGGATGGAAATACACTGGGCACTACGGATGATTATCAACACTCATACAGTGCAAGGCACTTTGCCAATCTCCAAAAGACATCCAAAAGACAAAGTGTAAGTCATGCTGAATCTAAAATTGTATGTATCATGTTTGTGTGTTCAGATTTGACTGAGTTAAGAATCAGGGAAAAAGGAGAGCCACAACTCGCATCAAGCAGCTGCGGTCATGGTTCAAACTCTTACCTTATTGCTCAGAGCCTCAATCTTATCCTGGTCCAGTTTATGCTGACGGTTGCTGGCTTCCATGGTGGTGGCAAACCTCTCCACCTCTCTGTTCAGGACGCACACCACATTTTCAAACGTGCCGGCTTTGACTTCGAGTTCCGTGCACCTGCGGCCCAGCTCGGCCACCTTGGTCTTCTCGCTGTGGAGCTGGAGCTCCAGTGCTGCGCCCACCGAGCTGGGCAGAGGTGTGAAGGACGTAGACACTGAGAGAGTGGGAGGCAGGGTGGGAGGTGGAGGGAGAGGAGCTGAAGCGGGTGGACCAGGGGGTCCGGAGCTGGAGGATGAGGAGGAGGCGATGGCGGCGGCGGCTCCCTGCACGGGAGGCCCAGAGGAGGTGGTGCTGAGCTGGGAGACTCTGGCCTCAAGTTCCTTGAGGGATTGTTGGAGTTCCACCAGTTTGTGTCCGGCTACTTCCAGTCCCTGGGGCTGCAGGCCCTCCATGCTAACTTTCATGCCCATAATGTAATGCAGCAGAAGATTGAGGTGCTCATAGGCATAGGCACGCTCATGATCATGAATCTTTTCCTTCTCCACCTACAAAAGCATAAAATAATACTGGAACAATATATGAATGCATAGAGTAAGGACTGTAACAAATTACTAAAGTTAGGAGATTGGTAAATCTTACATAGTCTTATCTGTTGCTTGTTTCAAGTCATATTTAATACAACTTGATGTTCCTTTTGTAGGTTGCAGTCCCATTTAGAAAACAGACGATAAATCGTGCTATGGTTAGGATGTGGCTACCTTGTCAGGATTTCCACAAGTGTACTGCAAACTACGGAGTCCATTTTTGTTTTTTGTTTTTTTAATGCAAAACCTACAACATTTAACTAAGAAAGTGTATATTAGTCTACTGTTCTCACTAGCATTTTTAAAACAACTTGAAAAACCATAAAGAAATTTTTAAAAGGAGCAACAAGGCAAGTGTTAAAACTAAATACAGTTTTAACTGTTTATCTAGTATACACTGTGCACTAATTATGGATTACGTTAGGCCAGATCACTCACTGCTGTATGTGAACGACGGTAACCGTGATTCAGTATAACCTGGAAGTAAACTCCCCTGTTTGCAGAGCTTCACCTACTTCATCTACTACCTACGCTGGCCTGTTTGTGCAACACAATTTTAACATTATAGGATGGACTGTGCAAGGACTAGGCTTCACAACCTTTCTGGTGGAACCCTTGCCTATGATTGACAAGTCACTAATATGGAAGCATGCACTGTCTTCGGTTTCTAAGTCAAGACTTTTCTGCTAAGTACATTTTGTTATGAGCCTGTTTTTCACAAACAAAAATTAGCATCCCAAATAATATTAGAATGAATAATACTGCTAATCAAACGCGCTAGTTAGCATTAACATTAGCATGGTTATCAGCTCTATCCTGCTGATGTCTAATACAGTCACTTACGTTTGAAAAAAACTAAGATGGCAACAGCCTAAAAGCTTCAAATCAGCAGTCTACAAACCAAGGGGTGACATCACAGTGGCTTTGTTCATCTTTTATATACAGTCTCTGGAAACAAATCACTTCCTGTCCCCTCAACGTCTTGATTTAGATTACGCTTTCTTTCATCCAGTCTCTAATCTTATTGTGTGCTCAAATACACAATATGAACATGGTTACTAAGAAAACAATCGGGCTACTTACAGACATATCACATCCCACGACATGAAATCGACAGGGAGTTCTGAATTTGCTGCAGAACTTAATATGGTCCACATACTAGGAAACAAACAAAAGAAATAATTAAAAGACACTTAGTTTAATGAAATCATCACTTTACAACCATCAACATAACTGATTTTCCTTCTGCTGCATTCTAAAAACAGTTATGAATCAGTTGTGAGTCTTTTTTTCTTTGGTATTCATGTTACTTTGTATCATTTTACATTTTAATGCAAGCATCTTCAATTTTTTCTCTCAAATGGTATTGATTGAACAAGCTTCCTTTTTGCAAAGCAAAAGCAAGCATGACAAATTATACTCAGTATGTTCAGAAGTGCAAAAGCAAACTTTCTGCCATCACATTTGATTTGTGAGAGAGAGAGAGAGACTGTACTGCACCTACATGGGACTATGCATATGATCTGCTTTGCGACACAATGCTTCCACCTTGTCTGCATGCCGTTCTCAGGCTTACCTTTTCTCTGGGTATTTTCTTCTTGGCACAGCCTTCGCAGATCATCGGGTACTTGGGGCAGATCTCATCATGTGCCTGAAAGAAAGCAGCAGTGTTTCTTTTAATGCCACACAAACACGTGCTCTGATCTGCTTGCGCAGGCCCAGACGAGATGAGCATCTTTGGTCTAAATAAATCATTTCTAACCTTGATATTCTTAAAGTGAAACGGCTCCTTGCAGTACTTGCAGTTGAGCGTCCTCTCAGGGCACTCGCGCTCATTATGGCGCTCCTGTTCATTGAAGCGAATTCGTTCTTTGCAGGAAGGGCAGGGGATGATCATGAACTCGCACTTCCCCTCGTGGTTCATCTGCGGAACGTGGGAGCTCATGTTGAGGTGTTGTAGCAGAATGGTAACCTTTGTGCTCTGGCTTTAACAACTTTAAATGTTTAGAGTCTAATCCTTCACGCGACACTATCAGGGAGACGTCCCAAATACATTCTGCAACACGACGATGAGTCCAAAGGTAAAAATGCAGTCATAAAGAACCATCTTCAGCCACAAGAAGGAGAACAACAGCAGCAGATGTTAAGGCCCCCAGGGACCAAATGCATAAATGAAAAGTATGCCCACCCCATTTCACACTAAAGATTTTCAAAACAGGATGTGTGGTGAGAATACGTTTACCTAATGAATACAGTCTTCTAAAGCCAGCCGCTGGCAATTTGACATGAAAGCGACTGAAAATAAGTTGTTTTTCTTGATTGCGTTGTTATTTTTGAAATCCATATAACAATCTGTGCAAGTTCAGTGAATTCTAGTATTATTTTTATTTGCACTGCAGCTGTTATTTCCATTGAATTTCATCCACAAGTGTGGAGTAGTTTACTGTAACTATGAAGCCCTATGAATTAATCGCGAGTCATCTTTCTGACTGTGACACCCAAACCAACTCAGCTGATTTTCTCAAACGCACAAAGAAGGCAAGACATTCCACGAAATTCCACTATTTTACTTTTGAGTCTCATGACGACCCTACGAAGAAAAGTAAAATAAAATGAAGTAAAATACAGCACACATCTTGCTTTGTATACACTTGCAGTACAGATTTCGATTTGTGCTACTTTAAAGTGTTGATGTCGTGCTGTGTCAAACAGTAGAAATAACTACTCTATTTGTACATGCGCAAATACGTGTGTGACAGATTATCCATATGCATCCTTTTCACCACAGTTATAAAGGCGCACATACACTGGTTCATAAATGCTCGAGTCTCATTTCCACCTCCCACAGGCTGCCGCAGAAGCTCTCCTAAACATCTGTTTGCAATCGAGATTGCTTCCGCCCGGGAAGAGCGTCGATTCTAGAAAGGCTTTGTCTTGTGCACATAATACTCTACATGCACAGCAAGGTGGGGCTTAGCAAGCGTTTGATAGTGATAAAAACAAATCATTAGGCTACCTACTTACTGAACAAACAAGTGAAGCAGAATAAATCACCACATTGGGGAAGAGGTCACCTCACCTCGTAGTCTTTGATACTGCCCTTCCAATTGCAGCTTTCATTGATACAAACAGCCGACAGATTTTCAACTTCCCTTCGAACTGCATTGTCTGGAAAAGCCTGAAAAAACACGAGAAAACAACAGCAATCTGTTGTTGAGCTGCATCTGAGAAACATATGTCCAGCTGCTGTGTTCCATTATATACAATATTAATGTCAAAAAAGCTGTGCATTCAACACATGTGCTTACTTATTTATAAGTTTACATATGATCTGAAGTGTACAAAGACATTCTGTTTATTATCACAGACAACAAAGAAAAGCAGTATTTTAGATGACGGAAGAGGTGAACATGTTTATTCGATTACCTAAGTAGTAGCAGATTACACAGCAGGCGGGGACCTCAATACCAGTAATACCACCCCCCGGTTACTACTGCGCATGACGTAAACCGTGCAAGACGCAGAGCACATATCAAAGAGATTTTAACTGCAGGTCTGAAAAGTTTTCGTGTTATACGTCTTCTTTTACGGTCCGTGGTCCGTCCATAATTCTCCCGCAGGTTCAGTTCAATAAAAATAAATTTATACTCACACATCCTTGTTTTAAAATTGAGGTAGGCTCCTCAAAAATATCCTCTTTGATGCAAGCATTGCATTTCTGGGGTCCATTACTGCAATGAAACAACAACAACACGCTGTTAAAAAAAAACGCGCAAGCTTGAGTTCGGCAGTTGTGGAATGTAACCAAGTACATTTACTTTATGGTACTTGAATTTTACTTGAGTAATTTCATTTTATGCTTCTTTTTTAGAAGAATTTACAAGACGATACAACGGATTATATTCATTCTGACAACCTGAATTACTAGTGAAAAATTTAACTGCTGTATTATATACATTTTAAAAATACAATTACAGTTAGTAATAGCAACATTTTACATAGAAAAGGATTTTAAAATTCGATGGTTTTTAATCATAACTCACCCATTTAAAACTGCATTAATGTTAGTTTCTTTGAGCGACAGGTGGGCGCTGCCTAGGCTGCCAGCTCTCGATCATGTTTGTGGTGCTGGCGTCTTTTGGAGCATTTTTTTTTATGTAACTGTGTGACCAACAATATAGTTTGTTTGAGGTTATTTACACTAACAGTCTGTCCAATGTGCTCATGAGTGAAATTCTAGTGTTTTACGTTATGTTACCAATTACACCGCCCTGCATCATATTTGCTGTATGAAATCTAACATTTGTTCTTTACTAAATTTGGGTTGCTGATTTCAAAAACAATATCCATTTTGCTCTATCACGTCACATTTTTTTTCACAAGTGGCAATTGTAAACATGATCCAGATGTTTTTTGCAATATCTGTGGATGCTTCGCTACATCCGAACAGCGACAAAACATGACAGATTTTGTGAAGAAGGCGTACTTTGATTATTTTGGTGTGAAACTGGACAAACAACAGAAGCCATGGGCGCCTCATTCAGTGTGGAAAACCTCCGAGCATGGACTAAGGGTTTGGGTATTCCAGCGGTATGGAGGGAGCCACAGAATCACTTTGATGACTGCTGATTCTGTTTAGTCAATATTTCTGGATACAGTTCCAAAACAAAATCATCTATCAGTTACTCTAACCTGCCATCAGCACTGAGACCTGTACCACATTCACATGAAATGCCACCTCCCATTTTTACTGGCTTAGTTGATGAGAGAGAAGAGTCTGATGATGTTTTGTCTCCAGATTGTTATTGAAGTCCAGGTCGCTGAAATTGCCATCTTTTGTGATTTGGAAAAGCGGAAAAATCTGAATCTGAATGAAAAAAGCGAGAGAAAAAAAAGGATTCGCATTTTGTGACAAAACTGCACGTGATTTAACATTTTTATTGGTATTTTTGAACTCAGCATCTTTGAATTAGGTAATATCAAGTATTTTCTGGAAAACGGCAGAATTTTTTTTTTTTTGATGCAGGGCGATGTCGTATGTCTAAATCAAGCTTTTTTCCCCCCTTTTCCCCGATTCCTAAATCTGATTTAAACATAAAATCCAAATAACGAAGACAGGGTTTTTTTTTTTTTCTCTCTTTGTTAGGTTCATAGCGAAATAACAAAACAACAAACAGTTTCAT
The DNA here is from genome assembly GCA_015103295.1 of Ptychochromis oligacanthus. Classification (NCBI taxonomy): domain Eukaryota; kingdom Metazoa; phylum Chordata; class Actinopteri; order Cichliformes; family Cichlidae; genus Ptychochromis; species Ptychochromis oligacanthus. The sequence continues at coordinate 9,888 of VVAS01006325.1, forward strand.
TTTCCAATTTAGAATTCTTCATTCAGCATTAAAAACTGAGACAATATTGGTAGTTTCTTATAACAACAGAGTTCATTTGGAACTGTGTTTGTGGGCACCTGTCAGGTCCAGGATTGGGTTTCTTTCTTGTCTTTGTCTTTTTTTTCCCCCTCAGGGAAATATCTGACTCTTTGTTCATGAGCAACTTTGCTGCTGAACAGACAGCGTACAGCTGGTGAACAAAAACAGTCAATCTGGGGACCAGCTCCATGAAGCTGAACAAAGATGGATGAACAACATTCCTATATAGTAAAATATTAAAATCTAATCATGTCCAACCGCTTATTTTAGCCTTTGGCCATTCAGTTCCTCACCTCACGGTCCTGTTAAAGCAGTAGGAACAGAAGCGATGTCCACACTGGGCTTGAAATGGCCGTCTGAGTATATTGTGGCAGCAGTTGCACAGGTGTTTGTCCTCCAGCTTATTGCCCAGGATCTTCTTGGGGAAGCCGGGCTTATTGCTCTCCATGGATGAAGGAGGGGACGGTTCTTGTGTGGCCATGGTGTCTGTTCACACGTCACTCCTAGGAAAGAAGCAAAATGTCGAGACCAGGAGGTGCAACAGTTAGAGCTGAGAAATGAAACAGCTTCTTCATTTGGACGTGGCATATCCATTTATTTCCTCATACACCCGGTAGGCAACCAATACTTCAGGGCTGAAAAATGATTTTTCAACAAAGTCCCTAGAAAACAGGGCTACAAGATGGAGAATTAAGAGTTTCAATAGATTTAAAATACTAACAAATTGTAATGATTTATGACATCACTGGGGGTCCAGAGTTGCTTTTCCTGTTTGGTCTTGAAGCCGTGTCTTCATCTACACGTTCTCCGGGAAAGGCGCTTCCCCCAGCAGGACAGCGCAACTTGCCAAACTGCAAAAAGCGCTCAGGAACGGCTCGAGAAACACGATGAAGAACCCGGCCTCCAGTTCCCAGAATGCCAATCCAATCGAGCATCCATGGGATGCGCCGGAAAAAAAGCCCCCATCAACGGAGGCTCCACCCTGCAACCCACAGGGCCCAAACGATCTGCAGCCAATGTCTCTGTGATACAACAGGACTCCAGCTCCAGCAGAGACTACGCAATATCAGGCTGACGGAGCATCATCACATCAGCTCTTATATTTCTGTAGTGCAACAAAAACTGATTATTTTCATGCTGATTGTTTTCTTGACTAACCTCTTTCTGCAGCGCCCTCTGGTGTACAGAGGCCAGCGTCTACAGTTCGCTTAAATATGAAACAAGCAGCTAGTCTTCAAATCAGCCATAAATATATAGAATTATTACTTTATACTGTGGGTACTGCTGTTGTTTTGCAGTTAATAAAGGTATCTTTTAGGGCAGCACAGTGGCGCGGTGGTTAGCACTGTCGCCTCACAGGGTCCTGGGTTTGAATCCACTGGCCGGCTGGGACCCTCCTGTGTGGAGTTTGCATGCTCTCCCTGGGTTCTGTCTGCACGTACTCTGGCTTCAGCCCACAGCCCAAAGACACGCATGTTAGATTAACTGGCGGTTCTAAATCGGCCGTAAGTGCAAATGTGACTGCGTCAGCCCTGCGATAGACTGGCCACCTGTCCAGGGTGCACCCGCCTCTCGCCATATGACAGCTGGGACAGACTGCAGCCCAACCGCGACCCTGAATTGGATAAGTGGAAGAAGATGGATGGATGGATGGATGGAAGGAAAAGTATCTTTCAACATCCTTTGTATTTTTATTCCGAGCATCACGGGTGCATATCAGATCCTAGGATTTTAGGATATCGCACCGAAACTCTGGTGCACACATGGACGAGAAGTGCTGCAACCAAGAAATTTAAGGAGTTTTAGTATACAAATATATTTTGGTAGCTTCACTATTAAACAATACAAAACAAAATTAATTTAATGTTCTACATCTGAATTCAGATAAATTTGACAGAGGTCCAGTGATGTTTACACGAGCAGCTACTGGAAACAGAGGAAACAGAAAGGGGTTAATCGATTAACTGTTTGGTGTAGAGAGTGTCAGAAAATAGCGAAAAGCCTTTCATACTGTTCGAAAACCCAAGGTAAAGAAATTAAAATGGCTTGCTCAACCATAAAGAAACCTATCCAGTTCCGATCACAGACAGTAAATAAAAGCTGGTGTCTAGGACCTGTTGGAGAGGATCAATATAATATTTAGGACCCCTAGACTTCTGGGGACCCGGAGCAGTTTGTAATCCCCGTGCTGGCTGCTCTTCTTCTTACCATACCTACATGATGTTCATGTGTGTGGCAGAGCATCCCAGGCCAGCTGGAAGGCCCACACCCTGTGTTTACATTCCCACTCTGCATTCACGGCTCCTTGCTGCTCACTCGCAACAAACTGGCGAGGATCGTCTCTCTTTCTCGTCCAGCAACACGCGCTCAGCTCAGCCTACCCAGTAACGACGCCGACAAATAGCACCCCCATTGTCTCTGCTCTCCTTCCCTGTCGCTGTTGCTAAGCTATCAGCATCCTTTAGTCAGAAGTAGTACCCAGCTCGCCGCCACGCCCCTTTGAAATCTGAGGCTTGCTGCCTGCAGGAGACCATTTACTGGAAAAGCCTCCCCCCCCTTTTTTTCTTCTTTTTGCGAATGCTGTTGCAATCAGCAGAGTTTGGACTCACCCGCGTTTTTATTCTAAGCTGTCATCGCGCGCAGAGGCTGGGAAATCACCTTTTCCTGGTCGCAGGTTGACGCTCGCGCTCTGTGCCGATATTATACGTGGTTCTGCAGCCGGCTGGAGGTGTTTCCTTTAACGTTAGCCACATAATATAGATGTGGACCCCAAGCGCGATGGCTGTTATTGTCCAATATCGCCATTGCACTTTCAGACTGGGCGTTACGTCATGCGAGGGGCTGAACGCGGGTTGAGAGGCAGACGAGATGCGGAGGCGTCCGAGTCATTGGTCCACAATCCAGAGGGGGCGGGTCCTTCTGCCGTCGGGGACTGTAAACCTCCAGATCGCACTTCTTACACATCCACATCACACTCACTGCTGTTTGTCGCTCTTTTATACAATAATGTAGCTTTAGAGACTATTTATGTATGCTTAAAGGTGCAATTTCCCAATGAAAGTATTTGCAAAGGTAACAGTATTCAGAACTTCATTAAATACTAAAAGAAAAAAAAATACTACAGTGTTACTCAGTGCTTGAATGTAACTAAGTATATGAATTTATTGCTGTGATTAACGAGTTTTTTTTTATTTTTGTAAAAAGTACAATCGAGAGTAGCGAATGAAGTATAAATAAGAAGTATAAATGTGAGGTTTATTAGACCACCACCCAGTGTAAAGTTTATGCCACAACCCTAAATTAACAGTATTGGTAATTACCAAAATCTTTTCTTTTTTTATGTTTCTGCAATGGTTAATCGACCAGTATGCTCAGATTCAGCTTTAATGGAAATTATATTTTTAATGTTAAAATACAAATATTGTTGTTATCCATAAATTTTCCAATTTGCTGTTTTACAGAAAAAACAGAAGAAAATAGTAAACCACCTTTTTTCTTTTTCTTTTTTTAATTAATATGCCAAATTACCGTTATGTTCGAACATGGTGTTCGTTATTGACAAGCTGTGATTTGCACAGAAGTCCAACAACAGAACAACACTCGGGTTCAGATCAGGCAGGCCGTTCATCCCAATCACACCTCTCCAGGTCTCACTGTCATTGCCCACGTGAGCATTGAAGTCCCCCAGCAGGACGACGGAGTCACCAGGTGGAGCACCCTCCAGCACCCCACCCAGCGACTCCAAGAAGGCTGGGTACTCTGAACTGTCGTTAGGTGCATAAGCACAAACGACAGTCAGGACGACAGTCAGGACCCGGAGGTGCAGGGAAAC
>VVAS01006447.1:0-11195 GCA_015103295.1 Ptychochromis oligacanthus
TGTATCATTTTTCCTTTTTTAAATTTTTTTTTTTTTTTTGTTTTGTTTTGTTTTGTTTTGTTTTTTTTCTCTTCAATCATTAAAAGTGAAACATGCTGTTTAAAAGTATGAACTAGCATGTAGCTAAGTAGGCTAAGCAGTCAAAATGCTTTATTAGCATGAAATTACCATCTAATCTTCCCTAATTGATAATCTAATTTCCTAATCTTTATTCGTATAAGACTGATTCTCTCTGTTTCTTCTAAATGAACCATTAGCTTCTGAGATTACACACAGCTTTATCATCTTTCTTTATCTGTCATGAAACTGCATATTTAAGATTTCTTGAATAAGTCAGTTTGAAACAGTTAGCTATCTATTAAGTCCTAATTTGCAGTATGTGTGTGAGGCTTTACTTCTTCACCACCAACCTCAAATAAATGTTTACAATCTGACGTGCTCATTAAAAAGACATCATCGTTAATTAGCGCCTTACAATGAGCATGAATGTTTCTTGCTTTGCTGCCCCTAAGGTTCAGTTAGTTTTAGGTACAAAAAATTGGTTGTAACATGTTTAAGTAAAACCTGCTAAAATGACCGATCCCAGCAGTTTGTTGTGAGACTGCAAATATTGTTACAAGACTGGCACCAAAATTAGACATCAAGATAAGGCAAATGACTGGCTGCGAATACATCCTTTGTAAGGGACAAAAGGGCATCAAAACACCTGGCAAGGGCTCTGCGTCTGAGATAATCTGACCTTTGTCCTTCTTATATTTGGCTGTTTGTTAGAATTGACATTCTGTATTGGGGGCTTTTTTTTGGTTTGGTGGTTTCTAACTGGTTCAAGATCTGTGTATATTTTATGCCAGAAGAGGAAAACTGTTCAATATTTCATGGGGAAAACCAAAGAACTGAGAAAAATAAACAAATTCTATGTGTCATTTCTCCTCCTGCTCCATGTTATTTATCTTATAACCACTCAGATTTATTTTGCAATCCATTGTGGGAGAGAGAGAGAGAGAGGGTTGGGGCGTGGGCTACTGTAATGTATGTCTAGAATTATCTGTTGTTGAAGCATTTAGATTTGGATCCCGACTGATTTATTGAAGAATGTTGTATGGTACTGTTGGTCATTTTTTGCATCTTTACAGTGAATCATTCCAGCTGCTGCTCGACTTCGGTTTTATTCTCAGTGATATTTCAGCGGTCCTCTCTACTTTCTCCAGAGCCCAGTGAAAACTCCACCAATGCTCTACCCGAGGTTCAAGAACGTACCCCTCCTCCGCCCTGAAAAAGCACATCTGGTGCTCAGAGCGGCCCCCGGGCCCCTTTTAGCAAACCCCTCCCAGACGTGAACTTGGCCTACCTAAATGTTTTTGTTCCTGCAGTCTGAACCGGTCTTATGGAGAGGGGGATGGAGAGAGAGAACGAGAAGGAATTTCAACATAAACTGCCTTTTATTGACACAATTGAAAACATCAACATAAGAAGCTTATGAGAGACAGAGGAGAGGGATGGTGTGTGTGTGAAGGAAGCGAGACGAAGCAGAAGGGAGTGGCAATATTATGTCATCCATACAAGTCAGCCGTGACCATATCACCTAACCAATTAGTTGCCATTACCACCAACCTGTCACCGAGACAATCCGCCAACCAGCTAGTAACTCAACAAACCAGACAGGGTAAACTAGTCATCAAAAGCCCGCCTTCGGCCCGCAACCTCTACTATCAACGAACCATTTGTCCAATCAGCCGACAGCCAGTCAGGCAGTCAATCACATGGAAGCAATTGATTAGAAACAGCTGTCCTCACCCACTCCCTTTTCCTCCCTCCTCCACCTCCTCTCCCTCCGCCTCCCTCAGATGACTGAGTTCATTGTTTTAGCAGCTCAGCCCACTTTCTGTACTCGCACAAGGAGCACACTCCATGAGTACCTCCATTACTTTGTCCACTTCTACACCCTCCTTGTTTTCTATCTCACGTCTGTTACACTCTGCACATGGTTTACATTTAACCACTATGACAGGCCGATACTCCAATAGGTGATGAGTAATTAATTTCAGTGATTTTCAACCTGAGGGTCAAGTTCCTGTAGATTAATCTAAGGGGTCACGAGATGATTAAATTCATGAACTTTTCTGATTCTGTTCTAATTATCTCTAAAGATCTTTCAAAACTTGACATTTTGGTTGAATTACATGCACTAACCCTACAAACAGACTTGTGAAGAGGGATTACCTGTACATATTACTTACTTTTGCCTTCAAAGTAAAAGTGTTGGTTGCAATAAGGCACAACTTTTATTTTGCTTCTCACTTTTTCAAGTCTCACTACAGCTCGGAGAATAAATGGCCAGTGTTTGTCGACAAGTCAGTGTCTTCCATGGAAATCTGACCAAAACAATCACTGGGAAGTTTTTGGTGCAGCACCCTCTTTGCGACTGATTTCACCTAGCGACAGCCACCAACCTCCAGGAACCACAGGTTGCAAGGGGGTCGCCGACTGGTCTCTAGGCCTGTGTGCCTGAGGCCTTAGATAAACCAAACAGGCTTCACTTAGATGTCTGAATCCATCTGCTGCACAAAACAGTTTAGTCATTGACTGTATTAAGCAGGACTACTGTGCAGTGAATTCTGGGTAAATTCAGACATTTTTCAAAGAAGAAAAAAATGGTCCCCTGAGTGACTGTATCTAACCACTCAACTCTGTTTACCCCAGGAGAAAATGTTTGTCCTTTGGAAGAATTTAACAGTTGCAAGAACATTTTACTTGGAAAATTCAGCAAAGAAAAGTAATAATAACTAAAGAAAAAGAAAAACTGATGAAAGATTAGAGTGACAGTAAACAGAATAAACACTGTTGGTAACTTCCATTTGCATAAAATCTCAACAGACTTCACACCCATAGCAGAGCCTGTACTTCTTTTAATTGTTCAGGCAGATTTAGGATATTTTTCTTTGGGCAAACAAAACTTTTTGATGAAACAGCTGCTTCTTATACATACATTTCTGTTATGGTTTAATAGGCTTGCTATCGTTTCAACATCCGCAAGTCTGCTAGGGTCTTCTTGGGTCCAAGTGATGCAAATTTCGTCATCAGACGGTGAGTGTCGAGCTCTGAGCGTACATCCATGTGCCTACCAATTTTTTGTGACTGTGGAGACTGGTCCATGGAGACTATACAGTACAATGCACCAACTATGCATGCACCCTTCAGGTGAGTGCATAGACAGTATAAAAGATGGACGTATCTAGCATGACATCAGCTATTGGTTTCTAAAGTCCAGTTTGAAGCCTTGAGTTGAACATTTTTGCCATCTCCATCTTGGTGTTCTGAACCTGGATGTGAGGGGCAGGTCTGATTAAATTGTTTTTTAATTTATGTCCACTCACTCCAATTCATTGAGGACTACCTTGCATGCGCCCTCTGCTGTACTGCTGGATGAACTGCAGCCAATTTCTGTACAATGGCAGCTGGAATAAATGTGCATCTAATGACTCTCAAAGTGCCTTCAGACTCCTCATCTTTCCAGCAGAGTCTGACAGAAGCTTTTTGTGGCTGGTTAGCTCTGACTTCCAGCTCCACTCACTGTCCCGCAAGTCTGCCGACCCTCAACATCGCATTGTAGCCACAGTTGTTGCTCCCTCACGTCTCTGTTGTATTTTTTAAATATGCTGCGAGAGAGGCTTCTAGCAGACTTTGAGTTCCCATTTAAAAATGTAAGAAATGTCCAATGCTGGTAAAGGTTTTGGAAATGGGTAAATTAGTTGCTAGGAAACATCTTTTGCCGCTTGTTATTAGAAATCACACCGACTATGAGCCGTAACTTAATCAGTGACCCAGATATTGTATATTAGACTACATGTTTAACCACATATTGTTTATTTGCAAATGTGCACACATAAAAAGTGACATTTTGAGGCCTCGTGTTTGCCATAATTTGAAAAACATGTTTAATATTTTAGGTTGAGGGTGCAGGAGTCCCGCTGATGTAATTTTTCTTCCTAAATCTTCTCCTAAATGGGCTCTGATAATTAAAGAACAAATGAATAAGTGAAATTCTTTTTATTTTCAACACTAATTGAACTTAAAGTCTACCCAAACGTACTGTTTTTACAAGGCAAGAGCAGCTGGATGAGTGTTTAGCTGTAAAACCTGCTAAAACATGAGTAAATGCATTACGTAGACACATTTCTCGTGGCTGCATCCCCGCTGTGTTTCTGTGCAGCTTTCCCGCTCTGTTTAATCCTCTGTTTGTGAGATAATTCAACATGTTATTTTTCTGAGTGGATGTTTTTCTCTGTATTTCCTCTGCAGCTCACATTTCTTTTGCTTTTCTTACCATCCAGCCAAATGCACTTCAAAGCCGCAGTGTGACTGTGTGTGTGTGAATCAAATGTGATTGTTGCTTTGCTCACAAGGGGATGCAGAACAGGACCGGAGCAAAGCATGCGTCTGGCGAGTCTCATATTTCAAATGTTCAAAGACTGTGTTTGTGTCTGTGTGTGTATGTGCACTTATTTTGTTTACGAGAGCTGGTCCCAGGCCTGTAAAAAGGAGGACAACGCTGCCACTTTTGATTTGTTACTACAGCACAAAGCCCAGAAAGTGTTTTTAATCTGTCGTTTCATTTCGTAGCATCACCTTAAAAAAATAAAAAAAAATTAAAAATTTGTTTACAGTGCAGCCTCAGGTCATGTCAAGGTGAGAGTTCATCGACAGCACAGTGGATTTAAGCAACCTGCTTTCAGTTTGAACCCCAGATACACATTAAAGGATCATTCTGGTTGGGTCTTATTTTTTATAGTTTTGGCTATGTTCCTATGAGTTATGATAAGATTATGTTCACCTGAATGAATGGCTCGACTGAGAAATCAGTACGTCTGAAATGAGACAGATACAGCATAAGGCTGTAAACGAAAGGAAAAGAAAACAAATAACAATAACATCAACAATCATACATCAATGCAGAAGGGTACTGCAAATATGCTAAATTACATCAATTACAGTATTTACAATGGACACTGTTTATCTTCAAAATATTTTGTGCTAACAAACTGGATCCTTTAAACACGTAACAATTTAAAGTGTTTGTAGAATTTTAATATTCAGGTTTTGCAGTCATGTGACTGCTAATCATGTGACATTGACTTGTCCGCCACGTTGGACGTGTGATGCTGTAGGGTCAAGAGAATAAGGCTACAGTCATGCAGGCCTAGAGACCGGTCGACAAGTATTTGGCAACCACAAGTAGCGAGGGAAAAGTGTGTATTCCCCAGCCAGTTAGCGAGTGGTTGCTGGAGTTTGCTGGCAGTTGCAAAGCGAAATTGGTCACAAATAGGTAGACCGTGCTGCATCGAAAACCTCCTTGTGATTGCTTTGGTTACTAGCAGATTGCTCCGCTCATCCGTAGTTTGTATGGAAGATACAAACTTGTCTGCAAACAGTTGGCAATTACTCTACGAGTGGTTGAGAAACTGTAAAAAGTGCAACATAAACCAGACGGTGTACCTTCAAAATAAAAGTTGCGCCCTTTGAACAGGGATGGACATGAATGTTAGCTGCAGCACTGAGGCACAACTGTTACTCTGAGAGCGAATGTTTTCCGTTTGCGGTCGGTTCGAGGTGCACTTTTTCAAGTTTCACTACTGCTCGAGTGTTTGTAGACAGGTTGGTGTCTTCCATGCAAACCTCAGGCGACCGCAGCAATCTGCTAGCAACCAAAACAATCACAACCAATTTCACCCAGCGACAGCCAGCAACCTCCACAAACCACTTGCCAACCGGCCAGGTTAATGCACATTTTTTCACATTCAATATAGTGGACAACTCTCAAGTAATGTGTGCATGACATCACGTGAGAAACCTGAATACCCTGCTTCGCTGTCTCTTATTCTCCTGATGGGACCATAATTTACAAAATAATCATCATGTTGTATTAAATAAGGTTCATACTGTGCTCATAGATCAAGTTATCAGTAGGGTTGTTTTCTCATAGAATTTATTTTTGAAACCAGAGGAGTCGCCCCCTGCTGGCCATGATTTGAGTCAATTTTCAGACCTGGAAGCTATGTCCATCTTTTATATACAGTCTATGCTCACAAAACAATAACGCAATATCTTAAACTGGCCACCATAGTTAAGTATTTTCTACTGTATATGTATGAACAAGTCCTCTTTAGGTATAAATCAATAAAAATCAAACTAAAGTAGTGGTACCACTGCTGGTTGTCTGAAGTCTGTCACATCCAGATAATAAAGCTGGAGGGTGCTGGGAAGTTGTATTTTGCAGATATTAGATGTTGAACAGACTCACTGTCCTCACACACTGTCCTTAGTTATGGCTGCCAGCAATGATGGATTACTGTACTGTTCAGTGTGTCAGAGAGCAAACGGCCATGGGAGTCAGGCGTGGCCCTCCAAACGCTCTGACACACACGGACACACACATTCCTACTGTGCGTGTTGTTGTGTGTCATGTGCTGAAGGAGGCGGGGTTGAAAATCAAAGTCACGGAGGGAGGAAGGCGGCGTTGATCTCCTGCTCTTTTAATGCACAAACACACACACGCACACTTGTAGGTGGAATGTGAGGGCCTGAATAGGTTACGTCACACACACACACACAAACTCTGAGGTGGTGTTTGCCAGGCCAGGTTTCTGCAGTGCATGAGCAGGCTGCTTCACAGCAGTCACCATATGGATAGGTACTGAAGTCAGAACACAAAGAGAACGAGAGATGGAAGAGGAGAGAAGGGGGTTAGAGCAAAGGATAGAAGGATGAAGGGAGGAGATGAGGTAGGAGTCAATGTAAGGAAGGAAAGAAGGAAGGAAAGAGCGTAAAGGAGGCAGGTTTTCGCTTATAACGAGGAGGAATGGCATCAAAGATTATGTAGGATGGAGGGATGATGAAATGTTGAAGCTACTGTGGAGAAAGGATGGAAGCTGAAAGGAGGAAGACAAAGTGGCAATTGAGAAAAGGACGGAAGGTGGGATTGAGAGACGAAGAAAGGATGTGAGGAAGTGGTGGGGAAGAACTGGGGGAAGGATGGAGGATATGAAAAAAGGGTAGATGTCAGAAAGGAAGGAGGAATACAAAATTAAAGATGGAGACAGGGAATTACGTAGGGAAAGGTTAGACAGATAGAAAGAGGGGGTAGGGAGGAGGAAAGAAAGTGGTATTGAGATCAGACAAGGGAGAAAGGATAGGGATTAGGAGTATATAAACAGATGGATGTGTCTGAAGCAGTGAGCATGGAGGGATTAGACAGAAGAATACACACAATCCACAGACCTTCTTGCTCATTTGAGTTTATAGCAAGCCCATTTGCTCACACTATAATGTTTTTAAAATAAAATGCAGTGTATTGTCTTATTCAGTTACCATAAGAACTACTATCGACTGAAACCAAAATTAGTGGTTGCAAGATGATATGTTCTGCAATTTGAGCCTAGTCTTGTACCCTTTTATATTCTGGCTGAATTAGCGTTTAAGTTTTTTTTTTACTGGTTGCACTGACAGCTATCACTGGATTACTTCAATGATTAAGAGATCCTAAAAGCCAAGATTCTCAGTTTCTAAAGCATTCCAGTTGCTGTCTCATTAGTCTTTTATACCTTAACTTATGAGTATTAGTTTCAAATCTCATTACTGTAAGTCAGGAAGTCATAATTGCAAAACGATGTCTGGAAATTGGTTCATTTGGCAAACCTACTTTACTGGATCTCCATATTCGGTGAGCTGCTTCTTAATTTAAACCTTTACCTTACAGACCTTTGAATTAAGCAAACAGTAACTCACTTCACCACTGTTGCCGGGCATTTCCAGCTTCTCACCTTAAATATCCAGTGTTCAACTTTATTTACACTCATTAGCCACTTAATTAGGTAGTCCTCACTAGTACCTGGTTGGACCCCCGTTTTTCCTTCAAAACTACCTTAATTCTTCATGGCATAGACCCAAAAAAGGTGCTGGAAATATTCCAGAGAGATTTTGGTCCATATTGACATGACAATCCAATAGAGCACCTTTGGGATGTGGTGGAACAGGAGATTCACATCATGGATGTGCAGCCAACAAATCTGCAGCAGCTGTGTGATGCTGAGATCTGGTGACTGTGGAGGCCATTGTAGCCTCAGTTTCCTGTTCTTAGCTGACAGGAGTGGCACCCGGCGTGGTCTTCTGCTGCTGTAGCCCTACTCAGACCAGCCCGTCACCAACAACGACGCCATGCTCAAAGTCACTTAAATCACCATTCCTCCCCATTCTGATGCTCAGTTTGAACTTCCAACTGGTCATCTTGATCATGTCTACACATCTAAATGCACTGAGTTTCTGCCATGCGATTGCCTGATTAGATACTTGTGTTAATGAGCAGTTCGAGAGGCGCATCTAACAAAGTGGACGATGAGTGTACATGATGGATCAATGACGTTTTCATAAAATATCCATTATAATTATCTAAAATGGAATGTGACATACACAGAAAGTCAATAAAATTTAAGTGACTGTTTTTTCATCCATTAAAATTGGTCGAGGGCCTAAAAATGCCATATGGTGCAAACATCTTAAAATTATTTCCTTTAACACGTTCAACATTTTTAACAAGTTCTAATTTGTCACATTTTGAGAGAAAGTATTGACTTTTTCTAAATGATCTCATATTTGTTCTGTAACATCACATTTGTAATTACTGTAACTGTACATTTTTTTTGTTACCATTTCAGCCAAACAATTAGAGCTTTCTTTGTGAATCCATTACAAATGTTGCTTTTTAAGCGACTGATTTACAGATTGTAGCCAGGATATCCACAAACTGAGGATTTAAACCATATTAAACTGCTTCTTTCTTCAGGATTAAGCAGGTTTTACTAAAATATGAATTTTACCAAACAAAATGTGACTGTATTAATTTATCCAATTAAAATGATTAATTCTGAATTTAACTGCTCACTTATTCCACTTTCACTGAAGTGTACCATTTAAGGGCTGATTTTTACATCTTTTGAGACATTTCAGGAACCCACATTTCCAGCACAATAAAGCACAAGACCAATCTGAGTGTTTTGTAAATAACAGTTTATTTGAAAACCAGGGGTCAGGCTGTCTGTTTTGGGGCCAGTTTAGCTGGTGCCCTGTTTGGCGGCCAGCCTCTTGTCTCTCTCCTCGGCGATGGTCAGACGGATTCCCTTTCCTCTGGGCAGGGACACCCACGGCTTGTTGCCCTGCAATCAGACAGGAGATCAGAGCAGTTAGTTTGTCTGAAGGGTTTGAAATGGGAGAAATACACACAAACAGGTAGAATACAGGGCTGGGCAACTGAATTTTAATTCAAAAACTGAACACAAACATCCTCTGCCTCAAATTATTACAGCTCAGCAGGTTCATTCAGAATAAACGTCCCTTCAAATTTTCAGTGTGAGGAGGAAAAACAAAACAAAACACACCAGTCAGTAACAGTATACACACTCCATTAAGAACGACAGAGAGAAGCTCAACACTTGATTGCGTTAACATTTATCTGCTCGCCAACACTTCAACACGGAGCCGTCATCAAGGTGAAGAAAAGTGCACAGCGGAGGCCGCCACATAAATGTCACACAGCAAAGAGACGACTGTGCTGCCGACAGATCCGATCACACCGGCCGCCAAATAAATGCCAGGCAACGGAGGGAAGTGTTTTATTAACCACACTCTCCACGAGGCCAGGTCCTCGTAATCATTAATGTGCGATTCAGTGGGACAGCGAAGAGTGCATAAAGCTTTTCACACCGTTCATCTCCTCGCTGTGAGCCAAAATCAGCAGAAAAACAAAAACTGGTGTGTTTGGTTTGTGGCATTTTACTCCCTCTTGTGGACTGTGGTTGCTGCCTGATCCACTCTATTTTAATGGCACGTTACTACACATGATGGCTTTTTGCGGTGTTTCTACAATTTAATACCTGCAGCAAATTTAACAGGAAATTTAAGACTTTTCCAGACTTTATTCTCCTTGATTTTAATTCCAGACTAAGACTTTTTAATGACATGCAGGAACCCTAATTATGTGTCTTGTTTGCATTTAGTTTCCTCCCAAGGGAGGTAATCAAATGTAGTGCAAAACAACGTTTAGGTTTCAAGAGCCCAGTGTTAAACCCTCAGTGCTGCTGTTTGCTGCAGGAAGCCACAGTCAGGTTTCCTTATTCTGTTCAGTTACGCTGCACTAAAGTAGAGTATGAAGAACTTTAGTTTACACTTGAGAAAAGGTTTGAAGTGTTTGGTAATGGAGCTCAGAACTTCTTAGAGGAATTGGCAGTTTATTTTCATCGCTAATCAAAACCAAAAATTGTCATCATTGCTCCAAAGTCACCTGACATGTTAATCTCAATCAATTCTCATTCTTATTGTCCCGACTGAAAATATAAAAATTAGTTTTTTGAGTTTAAACTAGTCTGTGGATGCACAGACCGCTCTTCAGACCTTAAAACGGGGCAGTGATAGAGTATTTCTCACCTTGCCAATGACGAAGATGTTGGAGAGCCTGGTAGCGAAGCTGTTGCCTGTGCTATCCTTGACGTGCACCACGTCGAAGGAGCCAGGGTGACGCTCCCTGTTGGTGATCACACCGATACGCCCCAAGTTAGCACCACCAGTCACCATGCACAGGTTACCTGGAGGAGGAGGAGCATGAAGATAAAGGGTCAGAAATGTTCTTCATTAGCGGAAAACATGACGAAACCTCGAGTTTCGGTGGTGTGTTGAACCTACCAGTATCAAACTTGATGAAATCTGTGACCTTGCTGCTCTCCAGGTCAATGCGGACTGTGTCGTTGACCTTGATGAGGGGGTCGGGGTAGCGGATGGTGCGGGCGTCGTGGGTCACCAGGTGGGGGATTCCCTTGGTGCCGATGATGATCTTCTTCACCTTGCACAGCTTGTACTGCAGAGGAAGAGGAAGAGCATTAGAACACATGTACCAGCGAGTGATGGGTCCAGTGCGGGGGTGCAATTAGAGGCATTACAGCTTTCTTACTGACAGAGACACCATAAGTAACAGATAAACCATTAAATAACTGACAATCTGGTGTTTTTAACCGATAGTATTCCATTAAATAACAGAAACAACGGTTTTCCTGCATATAAGAAATGCATGACATTTTTTCTGGAATTTTACAGATTTATTTCGTAACTGTGTAAGGCCAGGATGCCGTGCTTAAAGGTTTCTTTGATTTACT
>VVAS01006461.1:10669-24219 GCA_015103295.1 Ptychochromis oligacanthus
CAGAGGCTGATACTTATGCACTGTGCTGGCTACATGTTCAAATACAGTGTGGTGAAGAGCTGAAAGACTATAACAGTTACTTTTTTCCTAATAAAAGATTTATGTATTTGTAGAAAAGAGGAAATAAATAACAATAAAACACAAAAATGAATCCTTATAAATATAATTGCAAAGCTGTTTTCACTCAAACGTAAGACAATTTTGGAAGAACCTGTTCTCACTATGTTATATAATGAAATGGCATTTATATAGCTCTTTTCTAGTTTTACTCACTACTCAAAGCACTTGAGACTACGAGCCACATTTTAACCATACATTCACACAGCGCTTTACTCTTTGTACTTTTAGTACTTTATCTACCTCACATCAGTGGATACAGGAAATGCTGTGTGTGGTTTAGACGAGGGAGCATCCTGGATAAAGCGTACATATGACACCCTACTTGATGGAAGTGAATGCACCAGAATATAAGGCACGCTATTCACACATCAGCGCAATCAGACAACATACAGAGTTTGTACTCAGGAGCTGGCAGATCATAGAGCAGCTAAGGTCTGATTGGGCTTTGTGGGATATTTGCTTTCTGTCAGAAAAAGTTCAGAGTTGCAGTGCATGTGAGAAAGTTGCTTAAGTTCCTTCCAAACTCAAGCTTCATGTAGTACTCATGTACTGCATATAAATACTACTGTGGTTAGACTGGAAATGTTGACTAAATTGCTTTGCTTTATGTTTGACAGAGTCCGAAAAAAAATCCCTATAGATGCAACAGATTTAAGGAAATTAAGTCCACCTACATTAGACCTGATTGCTCTGTATGTGTGTGATTGTGTGTTTTCTTACCCTCCTGCAGTGTGCGTGTGTTAGTGGCTGAATCTCCTCCAATGATGTAGAGGATGCGCAGCAGCTGCAGGACGTCCTCCACTCCGCATGCATTCTGGCTGCATCCTGCCTTTGCCTGTGCCGCCTCCCTGGCCCCGCCCAGGATCTCACTGCTCTGATTGGTTGAAACCGAACTGGGGCTGAGGCCACCAGAACGGCCACCGACCCCAATACTGTGTTCGCAGAAGTCCTGAGGAGGGAAACAGATCGGAGGTCATTGAACAGACATCATCAGACAAACATCCAGCCACCTTCTCCTCCTCCTAAACTTACAGAGAAAACTGTGACACATGCGACTCACCATCTTGCCGCTCTCCTTCTCTTTATCAGAATCCTTCAGCTCTCTGTACATAATCCTGCATTAACAACAGAAGCCAGAAAGTCAAACATCTGTCAAATCCAGTAGAGTTTGTGTGAACAGTTAGTATCAGATGTCTCTTCTCTTACGTATACGTGGGCTCCCAGATGCGCCTCAGTTTGTCCGTCTTCACAGCTCCGTTGCAGGAGAGCTGCAGCAGCCGCTGGACATAGTAGAAGATGGTGGCCTTGTAGTTGCTCAAAGGAAGCTCCACCTCCCGGGTTGTACCCAGCCCAGCCACCTGAACACGCACATACAGGATAGACACAAGACAGACTCCAGTCAGCAATCTTCTCTCCATTTTTATTATTGCACAGCACTACATCTGAAGCAGCACTGTCTGCAAATATAAATTCCGATAGAAGTTTTAATTTGGTCAACAAAAGTTGACAAGAGAACAAAAACTAATACTTGCACTAATACTAAACACAAAGTAATGCCTACCATGCACTAGAAGACTTTGAAAAGACAAGTCTGGCACTATCTAACATCTGAAGACAGTCTGTCATAAGTCAGTTTTCAGTCATGCACTGGGGATCTTGCAGGGTCACTATTTGCAGTGAGATTCCTTTTGAGATTCCCCATCATGCTCCAGGTGGAAATTTACAAGAAAAATCAGAACATCAATGATGTACTAACTCACCCGGGTCATAATCCATCATAATTCACAGGTTATTGTCCATAACACAACAAATGTGAACTTGACCTTGAGTATTGGCTGTGGGTATGAATGGCTGTTTCTGTGATCCCCCTGTGATAGACTCATGACCCATCCAGGGTGTACCTTTCCTCTTCCAGTGACAGCTGGGATAGGAACCGACTATCTGCCTGCACTCTATTAGATATACTGAAAATCTTCTGTTGGTTTAAACTGAACTAATGATTATAGTGTAAACATAAAACAGTGTCCAATCATTGGTCTTTCTTCCAGACTTTTCTGTGCTTCAAATCTGAAAACGAACCTTTGGAAAAACTGTGATGGACTCAGTTTATCTGTTCACCGAGTAATTTGTCTTACCTTCAGGGTGAGAGCGAGGTGAGGAGAGGGAGCACATTCCACCTCCTCCTGAACCTCCGATCGAGGAGTGCCTGGACCGAAGGAGACAGAGAAACACTTATTTTATCTGAATAATCCAAATCATTTCATTAAAGTGAAATTGTAGGCAGTAAACAAAATTAATACACAAATTAAGTAATTCATGTAATTAATTTGTTTTTCTTGTATAATTTGCTTTTACTACTCATTTTTTAACCTTTCTTAAAAGTATTTTATTGTTTTATTGTATGTTCTTAAGTGAACTGAATTACCTTATTATAACTAAGATCTAAAATAAATAACATCAAACTCTGAGACTGGTAGTCAGCAAAGTTTATGCAGAAGTTCAGCAACTTTTGAAGCCCCACAATTTTTCTAGACCTCAATTCTTGACTTAGTGTTTGGTTCAACAAGCTCATGTTTGTACTATGCCATTTAAATCCATAAAAGTTACATTTGCTACCTGTTTCAGGTTTCAACCTCAAGATGGTATAAATCGGATTATGCTACCATAGGAAAACACAACAAAAGCAGCTTGTTCCATCATAATGTAGAACAATTTTTTACAGAATTTTCCATATGATCAGCAAAAGAAAAATGAACTTCATGCCAATTTCCATAATTCCCGTAATACGAATCTTAATTCATTGATAAGTCAGATAAACAGCAGGAGGCACCAATTCATCAGTCGGTGGCATTAAAATACTGAAGAAGAAAAGGAAAGATGACATTAAAAGGCTTTTCTAATATCAAGTGTTTTCAAGTGTTGTTCCAACAAAATCCTATTAGCATTGCTCCAGGACTATCTTGTCAATTGACCAATTACATTTCTGTGATGTCACAGCTTCGAGAACCGATAAATGAACAAATAAATGCCAACAACGACATTTATAGAAACTAGCTGAAAGTTCTGCTGTGGACAAATATTTCTTTCAGTGCATGTTATACCTGGAGGAGGGATCTCCAGGTCAGTGGTCTGCTGGACGTTGGTTCTTCCTGGTCGGGGGTCAAAGGCGGGAACCAGAGCGGAGAACTGCCTCTTCAGGACAAAGTCGTCATCCCACGTTCTCCTGCGTCCTCCTTTGGTCTCGTACTCCTCCTCTTCCTGCAGGACAGCAGCCACACAGTCATCTCACACTGTCTAACGTAAGTTCCTGTTAATTCTAGGGCTGCAGTCAAGGCTGAGACAAGTCCGAGCATCATGGGACTCAAGACAAGGTTTAAAAAAAAAAAAATAAAAATCCAAGCTCAAACTGCACGGCCACCTTAGGTTCAGTCTGTGTAAAACTGTGCTCTCCACTTTTTTCCCCCTCAACTGAACCTGAAGGGGCTTTGTACAAAACATGCACAGGACCAAGATGAGATGAGATCTATTTCTGAATCACCACAAAACCAAAACCTTAAAATAAACAGAGATCCATTTACGCACCAGAACCTCCTCGTACTCCTGGTCCTCCTGATTGTCATCTTCGTTCTCATCGTCGTCATCGTCAGGCTCTGGGAGGTCCTCCTCATCGTCCAGCTCAGCCAACAGTGTGTTGGCACGGCAGCTGTCCAGAAAGTCTACAGGGACAGAAAAACAGAAGACACATAAGCTGGGTTAAATAGTTGAGAATAATGGAAGGAACAGGACACGGAGACCAAGCTTGGCACACATGTTCTCAATAAACTCTAGATTCGCCAGTTTGAGTTTGGTCAAGACTGGTCAACAGGTGGTCACGGTTCAGTAATATAATATATAGTTGTAACTGATGTTTAGACATATTTTGAAGAGCATGTACATACGCCATTGGGCTGTGGTGACTTTGATCGTGGATCTGGAGACAGTGGTTAGTGTCACTCACTGTTTGGTTTTGTTTACTTTTACTAGGTATGATTGGACAGGCACAAAACTCCTTAGTTAGGTTTAGAAAAACACTGGTTTGGTTCAAGATAGGAGTGATGAACAAGACTGGTCTTACCATGTTGGCATCACAGGACTGGCAGTAAGGGAAACCTTGTGTGTCTCTCTAAGATGTCAGCAGCTTAGATTTTGGAGTGGATGTTCACCACGAACATAAGCTGAAGATAATTTGTGTGTTTTTTGTTTTCTGCTGTATTTACAAGTAAAATTAGAACTAAGCTCCATTATTTGAATCCACTAACTTCTACAATTTACTAAATAAAAACATGTCAAGATAACATAGTTTAGCTGACCACTGTGCTTATTGATATGAGAGGCGTTAGGCAGCAAGTTAGCTGAAGCAGGCTGAGTAAGTGTGTTTGTGTGTGTCAGTGCGGTCACCAACCATAGAGAGAGAACTCGGCCTCCTGGCCCGTGTCGCTCTCGCTGGATGTGGACGTCAGGCTGGTTGTCAGGGTGTTGCTTAGTAACTGGCCCACTGACAAACCCGTGGTGGCCGTGGCTACGTTATTGCTGCTGGTTACTATGGAGGTGGACATGGTAACGGTGGAGGTGGTGCCAGTGGTGGTGAGGTTAGGAAAGCTCTGAGCACCCATGAGAGGAGAAGCTGCAAACAAACAAACACACAAACAAACAAATGGTGGTTAGTTGGTCAGAAATCAAAGAGACGAAGCAGCAGGTGAAGCTTGTTATGCTCCAGTCATCGAACTGGAAACAGCTGATTGGCCGGAGGCAGCTCATGCGGTTTACCCAGTGGTCCAGAGAAACACCTCTCCACATCTGGTCTAGGGAATGTCCGACTTAAAATGCTACTAGATAATATCTGAAGCCGAGAACAAGCATGTTTAGACAGGCCATTCAAACAGCTCACAGCATAGTGTCCTCTCAGTACAGAGGGCACCTGTTCCTAATTTGAAAAGCAGTGCTAAACAGTGCCTCATTGACCCTGTTTAGGAACTTTAAAGTTTTAATCCAAAAAATTACATTTAGTAACAATTAATCTGCTCTTCTCTGAAGAGCCCTGTAATTGTCTCTATTACTCCTGTATCACTAATATTCAATAAAGGACTGGGTGATATATCCACATTTTAAAACACAGACATACCATTTCAAAAGAAATACAAAATTAGACAACAGAGTTTAGTTCAGTTTATAGGTTTATGTTGCAATGCATAAAGTGCACAGACGTGCCAGTGTTTGCTGAGTTCCACGGTTCCACTCTTCTGCAATTTAAGCTCACTCTCATGCAGTATGGCGGGTGACAACACCAGCCAGTAACAGGCTGTGTCACTTGTTAGTCAAACTTTGAAGGTACATGTTAACTTAAAGCTAGATTTTTATTTATGGCATCAGACAAAGTTTGCCAATTTGTGGAAATGACACGCTAACACATTAAGTAGTAAGCCACCAGGCTCCATTGACAAAAAAAAAAAAAAAGGAAAAAAAGGGATTTTTAACTCCTGGCTTCCTGATCTACTTTGTCAGACATTTTAATGAGTTAATGATAGAATTTTTTAAGATGATAGATTTTTTTTTACAGAGATAAAATTACTGTTTATATCAGTGGAGTCTGGAGTGTAATGGCCTCACTTCCTTGTTGGAAAAAAGTTGTGTAATGACAGGTAAATCAGTGAAAATGTACATAGCACACACAAACTATCACTGATTCTTTTAGGAGCTTTGGATGGCTTTAGTTTCCATGTATGAGCTGAGGTCTGCTGCAGCTGCTCCTACTATCGTCGACTCTAGGTAAGACACCAGCTCTGGACCGGAATGTTAAATCCCATTTCAAAGAAAATTACCTTTCCCAAGTGAAATGATTGTCATTTTAAACATGACAATGAAATATGTAAAATAATTTTACAAAGTTTACTGAAAACTGCAGCAGACCCTGACAGAGAAACAAAATGCTTTAAAATATTATCCATGAAATCAGTTTTTGCATTTTCTACTGATCAATCCACCTAATGAGATATACACATCATGTATCATCATTCAGCCAAAGATTACTGCAATATTTTTCTTTTTTGGTCCCAGCAACAAATCAACAGTTGATTAGATTATATTAGAATACTGAAGTTAAGTACTTGCTGGCAGTACTCATGAGGTTCCATGACAGTGGACTGCTGGTGTAGTACCAGTCTTGTAATGGTAGTGTTTTATGAGTATTGTAGTATTAGTGCAGTAATCCTGCAGTACTCACTGGCAGTACTCATGACGTTCCTGCCCAGCGTGTTGGTGTTGTTATCGCTGCTGCTGCGGCTCAGGTTCATGTTATTTGTTGCATTGGTGCGTGACATGTTGGGTGCGCGGCGGACGAAGGACTCCATCAAACTGGCCTCCCGAGATGACAGATTAGGGACACTGGCACTGGAGCTCATGGGGGCGCCAGCAGCCAAGAGGGAGCTCACCGACAGGCGGGCATTAGCCACCGAGCACAGAGGCCTCTGGGAAGGTGTGTCCTTACTAGACGACTCCGACACTGAGCTGACGTCGGGGGAGCTCACACTCACCAGCCCCATGGAGATGGCTGTTGCTGGGTCTGTGGCGGTCGTTGCTGTGGATGAGTCTTTATTTCTGGCTTCATCTGTGGTGGTGGATGCGTCACCGGTGAGTGTGCCTGAGCTGGACGCCGAACCAGACCCAACCTCTGCCGCAGAGGACAGCACGACGATCGGCTCCTGCTGATGTCCATCAGAGCCAACCCCGCCTCCTGTTACTCCTCCCACCCCGGCGCCCTGGTCGAACATCAGCCCGTCAGTCCTCCTCTCCAGCCTCAGACCTCCTGCACCCGGCAAACCAGCGGAGGAGCTTAGGCTGATATCAGAGGAGGACGCGACACTGCAGACGGAGCTGCTGCTTCCCTTTCTGCTGGAGGAGCTGGCACCACCGAGTGATGAGGCCCCGCCCTTGTCAGGACAGTTATTTTTCACCAGGCTGCTCCATGACTGCTGAAGCGAGGATGACGACGTGGAGGAGGAAGACGACGAGGTGGTGGTGGTGCCGCCGCCGCTCGCCACCGGCGTCACAGAGGGTCCCACCGTGGAGGAGGCGGGGCCTGAAACAGTGGATGAGACAGGTTTGGGTGACGGCGCTGTGGCAGCCGACTCAGGGTCGTACCCTGGAGCAAGCTTGAGGTCAAACTTCCCTTCAGCGCCCATACGGTAAGAGTTAGAGCCGCCAGCATCCCAGGTTACATCAATCCAGCCTGGATGGACAGAGAGATAGGAGGGAGACGGACGGATGGATGTCAGAGACCCGGCAGAGAGAGAGAAGGAGAGACAGAGTGGTAGAGGGAAGTAGACAGCAGAGAAGCAGCTTACAGTCAGAGAAGCTCCACACTGGACCAGATCAGATACTTTACAATAAATGTTCCTTTAGAGTCACAATGAAAAACAAACAACTGATTAAATGAATAGCTGAGCTAAGAAAATTACTATCCTGAAGATTTTTTTTTTCCTCTGTTTTAGGAGTGGAGAAGCCGAGTCTACGCCAAGCTCCGCTCTACAGAGTTGAATCTCCATCTTCCTATGTTATTATTGCTCCTTGGTTCTGGTGGCTCATCCTTTACATGTCACAATGCAAAATAAATGAGTCAACTCTGTCAAATAAAGATTCACTAGGCCCAGACTAAGATATTAGGAATGATGTGCAGGAAGATGTGAATCAAACCAGGGACTCGTTGCTCGGAGCACTGGCTCTGGGATTGGTTGTGCTCTAAGTACTCCATTATCAAGGTGTCACAATCAATTTGTAGTTTTTGTTTAAGGACATATTGAACAGAGGTTGTTATTTTGTGACTACATTGCTCTTGATCATAACAGTCTAACAGAAGGTCAGTTAAACTTCAGATACATCAATCTGTCCAGATAGGAAGCATAAATCCATTTCACTTTCTTTGGTGCAAATGAAAGTGACAATAGGTGCACTGGAGACGCAACACCACAACACCCAAAAAGGGATTTTTGGTTTTGCAGGTGGTGGCCACAGACCACCTTATCCCTCCTCACTCATTTTTCTCTAGTTTTGCTTTTTGCTAGTGTCCTAATCACTACTCAGTGTGAGACAGCATCTGCATCCCATTTAGGTTGCACAGGAAGTCCAGCTCCTCCATTATGACACATTCATACATGCTGTCGCAAGAAGGTTTGCTGCATCTCCCAGCACAGTCTCAAGAGTGTGGAGGAGATAGCAGGAGATGGTTCGTTACACAAGGAGACCTGGGCTGGGCCACAAAAGGGCATCAACCCAGTAGCAGGACCGGTATCTGCTCCTTTGTGGGAGAACGAACAGGAGGAGCATTGCCAGAGCCCTACAACATGACGTCCAGCAGACTACTAATGGTCATGTTTCTGACAGTGTGGTCAGAAACAGACTCCATGAGAATGCCATGAAGTCGCAGCATCCTTTAGTGGGACCTGTGCTCACAGCCCAGCACTGTGCAACTTGTTTGGAATTCACCTGAGAACACCAGAACTGGCAGGTCTGCCACTGGTGCCGCATTGTTTTCACAGATGAGGGCAGGTTCACACTGAGCACATGTGACAGACATGAAAGAGGCTGGAGCTGCCTGCAACTTTATCTGTGAAGAGAACGAGGCGCCAGTGCTCCTTTTCAGTACACCTGTTGTCACTTTCATTTGCATCATTGCAGGTGAAATGGATTCACAATGGTTTATGCTTCCTAACTGTAAAGACTGATATCCCTCAAGTTTAACTGATTTCACGTTATATTGAATGATCGAGTGCTCCCTTAATTTTGTTTGAGCAGTGTATTAAGATTCACTCCTGTGGAACGATTTACATCTGTAGTGAGTCTTTAACATCGACAACAAGAAAAATATCAGCTGCAAAAAATAGTGAAAATTTTGTTGTAGTTAATACTGTACTTTGATTCATCAACGTTCTAATATTGTTCCCAAAAATGCAACTGCCATTTCTTTAATAGATATCCAGCAATATAAGTCTCTATTGAAGAAAATGGAATACATCAAGTATTTGTTTTGCTTTGTGTACATTTGTACTGAATGTTAAAGTAACTCAGTAAAGTATTATGTAAGTGTTATGCAACGGTCTGTACGGGTGCTCTTTCATTGTGATTTTAAAGAACAGCACATTCTGTGTTTTTAAACTCCTGATGTGGTGTTTTTTGGTGCAGGTGGAGCGACGAGAGAAAAATATGAACACGGTCACAGAAAAATGACAAAGCAAAAGTAGAAAATATTTCTGGCAAATGCAAAGCGTCAAAGAAGAAAGGAATTAAACTCAGAAACAATGACAGTTGTCCTGGTTTGTAATGATTTAAGAAAAAAAAAACAAAAAAACAAAAAAAACAAAAAAAACCCCACAATCAACGGAGCTGCTGGTGGCGGCATGTCCATGCGCTCAGCTCACTGAGAGAACATCAGATCTGGATAAAAACAGAAGCACGAGCGGGAGAGAAAGAATACGGAAGAGGAGGAGGAGGAGGAGAGAGGAGGAGGAGAGGATGTCTGCGCTTATCTGGCTTTCCAGGTTCAACATAGAAAACAGCATTTCTGGTTTGGAACCAAAAAGTTTAAACTCCAGAAATCCTGAAACAAAGTTCAGAGGGTGTGTTTGTTTTTTGTTAGACTAGATATTCCAGAATTTATCATTAAAAGCTAAGCATTTCTCCTCACCTTGGATTTTTTCTCTTCTTTTTTTTAAGTTAATCTCTAGCCAACTTCATTGTGTCAGTTTTTGTTAAAGTGAAAATGACTAATCGTTTGCGTAGACCAACAGAACAACAAATCTGTGCAAAAGTTTCCCCTACTTTAGATGATTAGATTCTTCACCACGGCTGTCCGATCAGCCCAGATTCATTCTACCAGCCTATCACTGGCAGCTGTCGGATTTCAACTGAAAAGAATTTATCAGTAGAGTACTTTCTAGTTGCAGATGTTAATTGGCAGTTTGTCTTTCACTGTAACCAAACTCTAGACTCACTGTGAAGCTAGTGTACTGATGATGTGAACATAAGGCGGCGGACAAGGGGGGGGGGGACAAATAAATAAAAAAATAAAATAAATCACACCAGTGACACATCATCCTTCTGACATCACAGGGTGAAGACAGCAGGGAGAAAAGTGTAAACAAAGGCGTTCAGAAACCTGTTGTGTCAAGACATATTTTACACAACCTTTACACACCACAAAAACCCTGGTGCGCAGGTTTAAAACCAAGGTTTAGATGTTGGTACCTGAGGACAGAAAAAAAACAGAGCTGCACTCCTGTTAACAAAACATTTTGAACATACACTCCAACAGCAGGTAAATCAGCCGCATCTGAGGCCCGCCAGCTTCTGGGATGAATGATGCATCGTGTTTGTTTTTTGTTTTTTTAATTCATTAGTTTCTGTGTCATTGGGTACTGTCTTACCATTGTGAGCCTCTCCGGTGACGGTACCCTCTCCAGGCGGGTTTCCATCCTGGTCGCGCCACTTCCAGTCGATGCCGCGAACGACCCGGGCCCCTGGGACGATGTACTTCATCACCTGAGAACGAAACAGACGGCGCTGGCGACGAAGGTTTGCCTCTGCTTCCTTCACAGCTTTACCTGAAAAAGGAAGGGAGGACAAGGAGGCAGACAAGTTTAAATCTCACATTTAACCAATTTGACAGAGTTACTGACATAAATGAGCAAAACAGCAAAAGAAAACAAACCAAAGACTGTTAGATGAGAAGCAGCAGTGACAGGCCTTAAAATAAGGTCCATAAAATGTTACACTAGTAAAATAATTTTCAGAACAATAACTAAAAGTGAATTGCAACTGAAGTGAAGTTCTCACCCAGCTGGTCCTCGCAGACAGAGGTGACAGTGCCGTACAGCTCAAGTCCGGACAGCGACAGGTAGTGTGTCTGGCCGCTGGCATTCTTTCCCATCTGTTTAATTCTGATGTGCCTCCAGCCCTGCTTCTCGTCTTTGGACGGGTCCAGAGGCCACGTGGCCGTCGACCTGTGACAATACAGTTACGTCAAAATGCACCAAAGCATGTAGTTTGGTTATTCAGCAGAGATCAGAGGATTTCAGAGGAAGGTCTTACCCCGGTTCGTTTAGGCTGCTGTCGTCTACGTGGGTGTAAAGAGTCGTCCAGTTCTGACCATCCTTGGACACCTGAAAGACCCAGTTCCTCAATGCAGAGCGCCCATAACCCCTGCAGAAGGAGGACGATTAAGGGATTGAAAATCAGAAACAGACATGCTTCATTTAGTTTAATACCTGCCATTTGTCAGGATCTAGGTGTGTTTGTGTCAGGATACATCATGTCTCAGAGGCTACTTGTTTTTTTGGGGGGTTTTTCTCCCCAGTTTTAGATTGCTCTAACAGCAGGACAGTTTTTTCACTTTGCCTCAGTCAATCTTAAATGAACTCGGGTCAGCATTTCTGGAGCTTGTTTATACATTTTCTTTGCATGGTAGGGTTTTAACTTGCATGTGTGAAGTAAAACGGGTTTTACCGACAGTGGTGAACCCCTGAAAGAGTAATGCTGCAACTGCTGACAATACCATAAGAAAAGATCTAAGAAAATTTAATGTAATGGAGTACACAACTGTAATTACAGTCAGATCTACTCATGCCTTAATGATGGGGCAGTGATTAAAACGCCAGTTAACCTTTTTATTTTGGCATCTTTACTGTCTGCTATTAACTCTGTTTCTTTAGCCTGGATTATATTTTAAAATTCCTCATATGTGCAACTCTAGATCTGTCACTGTTTGAGACTGGTCAACTGGTGCCAAATGCAAGCAAACCTCAGCTGACTTTACACATAATTGACTAACTTGCATCTAAAACACCATCTTAGTATCATTTAACACCAGTTAGCGGCAATCACAGTGAGTCAACCCTGAAATTCCTAGATAACCCAAAGTTACAGCTGAACAGGTTAATCCCCGTTCACAGTACAGCATTCTGGTGTTTTAGATTGTATACTGGCATCTAGATACATTTGTTTCATCATCTGATGTGACTGCTTCATTACCTGGCATGCCTCAGAGTGTATGCTGAGGGAATGACCCACAGGCCAAGGTCGACGGCAAACCAGGCATTCTTGTCGTCGTTCGTGTGGCAATTCAGGGCAGAGCTATCCCGACTGAGAATGTCTTCCAATCGCCCGTAGGGGAGGTTCCGCCCCTCTGAAGATGTCACCACCACCAGGCCATAAGCTGCAGGGTTTACCCACTCATAGGCAGTCCTAAAGGAAACAGCAATTTGGTTTGTTCAAAAAACAAACACGCCACTAAAACCATCTAGCTCATGTTTAAGCATTTTAAACTCTGCTTTAATCGTTAAAAAGACTCAATAGAAAAAAGTGTGAAATATAACATCTTAAATTGTTTGGACACAGAAAAATTATCAGACCAAAAACAAACGAAAAATCTGTTAAATTAAATCTAAAATTTGTATGCTGAATAAAATGACTGGAACACTTCCTCTTTAGTTTGACATAAATATAACCACCAATTCTGATAATATTACATTACTATTAATATTACTGAAAGATGCAAATGATTTTAGATTTAGAGCTGGCTCCAGTGGCTCTTACTTGGCGTTTGTTCCGACCCAGTAGATGATGCCGTTTTCGTCAAAGTCATGTTGGTGCCTGAAAGTGAAGGTCTGCCCTTCCCTCAGCTTCCTCACAAAAACAAAGGATGAGCGCTCAAAGTCGTACCACTGCTTCGCCACCTGGAGGAAGAAGATGCCAAAGAGGAAGAGAAGGAGGGAAGTTAAAACTGAATTGGAATTAGGACAATATTTGTTTAGACATTGATACATTTGTTATTTTAGCTGCAAAACATATTCAAATTGCATGAAATAATGAATATTGGTTTAATCTTAGATTACAAAGTGGAGGAAGGGTTCAGGAGTTACAGCTCTAATGTGTATCCACCTCTTTTTCAAGAGACCAAAGAACACTGAACAACTGACTCAAACAAACAATGTTTCATGGAAAGTTGTGGGCAATTTCGTTGTTTTGTTTTTTGTTTTATTTTCCAATCAACTAAACATGTAAAAGTTCGCAAGATGTTTTTAAGTGTGTCAAATTAAGGGGTGTGTCATATACCATCCATGATAATACTGGTATACATATTTGTGTGACAAAAAAAAAAAGTTTCATCTTGCAACATCACTGATATAATAGCTGTGTCCCAATTCAGGGCCTGCATCCTTCGAAGGCCGCATTTGAAGTCCAATTACGTCACAACGAGGCGACGAAGGCTGTCCCAATTCAAAGGCTCCTCCAAATGCGTCCTTCTTTTCCCGGGATTTGGAGGATGCATCAGGTGGATCCTTCGCGGCCCACCCTATCCCAAGATTCATTGCGCGGCGACAGCGGTGGATAATTTTTTCAAA
>VVAS01006511.1:6363-17759 GCA_015103295.1 Ptychochromis oligacanthus
TTTTCCCTCAATGACTTTGGGCTGAACAAAAAAAAAACTACCAAAAAAAACAACAACAAGGGGGGGGGGGAAAAAAAAAAAAAAAAAAAAGGAATGAAGATTTCATTTTTCTTTTTTATAAACACACCGCTCCCCTCCAGACGACGAGCGTTTCCAGCTCAAACAAATATCTTTTAACAACATCACGTTGTGGAATAGTCTGGCGCCAGAGCATCGCTGGAACCATGCCTCATCTGCAGATTTGGACTGGGAAATTTCATCCACCAATTTGATCATCAAGAGGCTGCTGTTCAGTCATTCATGCCAGTGTTTGTGTTTTTTTAAGGGGAAGAACACTTGTCATCACTTTTAAAAGTATTAGGTATGCCGTTTTTTGAGCAAGATGTCTGATCTTCTGGTGTTGGTCGAGGGGCTCTGTGACCTGCACGGATTTCCATAGCCGGGGAAAAAGCAGCGGGGGCCAATTACAAGATTTTTTTTTTTTTTTTTTTTGTTCAAATTGAGAAGCATATTTTAATGAAGACATCGCATGCATAGATGTAGGCTAGTTTATTCGACATTTTTAAAAGGCAATTATTTTTTGATTGCCAGTTTTTACTTTGTGCATTTTCGGGAGGACCACTGGACTGGTTGGATTATAGAAACTATATAGTAGGATTTGTGGAGATGTTGGGTCGTCAAGAAGATAAATTATGTGGAATTTTCTCTGCTCTGGCGGCTTTGTCCTTCGTATGCTTTGTTCAAAGGTAAGAAAATGTCGCTTGAAAACAAAACAAAACAAACTGTCACACCCGTAGACGTGATTATTGGTAAATAAAAGGTTGAGATGTGGCAAATCGCATTAAAGGGGTACCCAGGCCTACTTATTAGGGGCATTGCTGCCGATATATGTTCTATTAGACGGCGCTTTGGCGCGCGCGAGCGTAAAAACATGCGCGTGCACAATCACAAGACTATTGTGAAACGTAACCTACTCCCGATATCAAACTGGGGATATACATATGTGTATTGACAGGGGCGACTTCCTAAAATGACAGCCCTGAGTAGGCACTGTAGGCTTAAGCGATGATTAAGTGATAGGATCAATCAGCCGATCATCGATTGATTACGCTGTGGTAAGCAGCTGTCCGCAGCTATAGTCTACAGTACTGTATCCAGCAAGTATTCTTCAACGCGAAGTAACATTCTTATTCAGAATCAGCCTAATTACCCCCTTTTATAATTCAGTCAAAATTTGGAAAATAATCCTGGCATTCTCTGTTGTTCTCCACATAGAAGACAGGGTAGCCCTTTAAGGTTCAACGTTATTAAGAAGAAAAAAAAAAAAAGCTCTTGTCAAGGCCTTTAAATGTTTACATCGTTGTTAAATTACTGCACAAACCTTCAAGAACACCATCTCACAATCTCCTGATCAGTTTCCTTGTTGTTTTGATCTTAGAGGAACTGATGTAGCTTTGTCGCTTGTGGCCTATTCCTTTTCCTGGTCTGCAGCAACCTACAGGTTCACTTATGAGATTTAAGTGCTCCGTGAGAACTGGGCTGCACCTTTTGACATTTTATTCCATTATAATACGCCAGCAAAACAAATGAAAGGTTGTAATTTTACATAGTCCCTCTTGATGCTCTCAGGTGTCAGACCCACAAGTCTTGCAACTGGCCAGCTTGATGAACAGCTGCACTACCTATGAGCTAATTGAACAGTGCTTCCCTGACTGAGCCATGGGCTATAGTGCTCCTCCTATACCAAGGGAGCAATTTTAACCTCCCTCTACTCTCATTCAGCACCCTCCTTGTAATAAAGGAACCCCAGCTGGAGAGCTGTTCTGTGCTAGGTGATGCAGGTAATGGCACCAATGTTATAGGTGTCACTCAGACTAGAGTGGACTATATAGTTCCTCCCGAGGGGTAGTCTGTCCCCGGGCTTGGACTGATGAGGCCTGTGCTTTTGACAGCACGATGGGAGGCTTTGCTATAACCCTGCGTTTATTAAAACACACGCCAGTGAATCACACTGGGCTATTAGCTGATGGTGAGCCAAAGAAACTGTGACATTGTTACACTTAGCACCACTGTTTTGAAGGACTGACATCAATAAAATGCTTGACAGGTGCACCATCATCACACCCCCTCAACTGATTAGATAAATATGCTGTAGGTGGGGAAGAGGGGAAAAATGCATATACAAAGCAAATTTTAAACCTTTCCAATGATAACAATATAAGCATCAGATTGTTTTAATATTATCTTAGATGCACCTGGATGTAACACAAAAATTCTGTGCAGTGCTATTTTCTACCTTCACATAAAACTTGATTCTCTCTGTTCGGTGGTGGCAGCCAAGAATACAAGATTAAATCTGAGTCTGGTTAAGAATGAGAATGTAATCAACACAATGTAGTGAAATAATGTTTACTGTGGAGAAAGTGAGATGCAGCAAGGTTGGGATAATTTGTATGCTACGTGTTATTTATCATCCAGTGTCCCTTTCCCATTTACTAAAGCCTCATCAGGCCCATTGAAAAGAGCTTCCTTTTCAAAGGTGCCATTTTTGTCATTAATGTTGAAAATATAGTGTATGTGCAGTGTAATTTTCAGGCTTCATCACCCAGTAGGTGTGCTGTAGAGACACAAAATGCTTGTGACAAAAGTATCAGACACTTCTGCTTTTGTTGCTTAAAAATGGCCTTTTGGATTCTGCCCGCAGCTCCTCCACTGGAAGCGCCGGAATGTCTGTGGCCAAGACCACCGTGGACAAGTTGCTGAAGGGATATGACATCCGTTTAAGGCCTGATTTTGGAGGTACGTGTTGTGATTACATCTGCTTTTGGGGCTCGGGCTCTGCTGTCGAGGGTATTTACAATTCAAGGTTTGGACATGGTGACATCTACAAGTCATCCCTAAGCCGAAAGCTGCCGAAGAGTTGGCCTGTGGCAAAAAATGGGGATGAGCTTTGAAGTGACTGCTACCATGTCATTACTATGCATCTATCCACATAATCGAAGATGGCTGCTCCTTGAGAAGCAGGGCATACATGGAGATGAGCCGTCAAACGCTATGTCTTTTAAAATCTGGCACACTGAATGCACTGATTTTCAATACTTTTCTGAATACACTTCTGATTAGAGATGTTTTATGGCCTCTGTGTTGCACATTACACCATACATTTGGCCCATTAACTTTTACTGGAAATTGTGCATTTGCTCATTAGAATAATGTCTGTTTTTATGATTCCTTAAAGTATACAACTCATTCTTGTTTGCTACTTGGAGTGATTGTTTTGCTGGAGCTATTTAACCAAAACAGAAGTAAAACTGTATAAAAATATGTGGATACTCTATATTAATTTACTGGTAATTAATGGGCAATTCACTGGCCCCTTTCATGTAAAATGAAAGGTGGAGAAAAAGTGGCTAAAAAAACAGTTTATATTTTGCAAATTATGTATAGAATCTCTACATAAATGTGCAGGCTGAAAAGTCAAACGTTGGTTCCCATTTGATTGTTTACGGGGCCTGGTCATCAGCAATGACAGATGTGACGTTTATGTTATTGAAAAAACATAACTTAACACTTTACATATCCACATTCACCTTGGCAATTTAGCTTTAGCTTACTGTTTTGTAAAATGTTTAGGGTGGTGGGTTTAATTAAATTAAATTTCCAATAGACATATATTTACATACATTTAGTAGGGCTATATATATATATATATATATATATATATACACTATTCACCAGTATCTTTTTTTAAATATGCTGCAGGCTGCAGCTTGTCAGCCCTATGACTACACTACACTTGATGGGAATGAGAGCAAGCAGTGAAAAACATATAGCAGGTGTGCCTCCTCGTATAACCTTCCTCTGGTTGGCTGCTCTGCCAAAAGCAGATGCTCTGATGAAGGCTTATGTGCCAAGATGTGTTAGCCTGATGTTAGCCATTGTAAAAATATGTTATAGTTGAGGTTAAGTCTTCGTTCTGTGATTTGGAGGGCTGCCATTCCAGAGTTGTTTCAAAGATTCAGTGAAGGGAAATGAGACAAAGCAGCAAATAAATGCCATTTCCACTTTGCTTCTGACTGTTGAAGCAAGCTCATTATGCTCAACAGTAGTTTTGGACATTACACTTTTAATTTTATTTTTGCAGCCAGTTTCAGTTGGGATATTATCACCAGCCAGACCCAGTCCCGTTTGACAATTTTAAATATCACTCAAATACAAACATATGTTTCAAAGTCAGTGTTTCTGCAACAGATTCACACATTCCTCTGCCCCATTTATGTAGCGCCATAGCTGTGTAGTTGGTGCTTGCAAATGCCAAGTCTTTTGTGTTTTCTCTCTGGTGTTTCAATTAGTGCTTTCATGACAGTTGGCAGCAATTTGAAGAGTGTTTCTGGTTTGAACTCATCCTTATTGTCCTGCTCACCAGCAACAGTTTTGTAGCTCACCAGTTCCACCATTTAAAGCAGACAAAAGAATTCAATGTGACCAAGAACTGCTGAAATTGTGTAGCAAAATTTTTGTTGTTAAAGGTCAGAGAATACGAAACGCTGGATTTGACATGTCAGATTGACAAATAAGCAGCCACAAGATATTTTAAAATCACTTTATTTTGCCATAATATTCCATAAAGAACACAATGCAGGAATCCCCAACACAAATCTTATGAATGAATTACCAAAGTATACATTAATTACCAGTATAAAATCAGGAATCTGGTGCATAGCCACTGTGTATTTCTATACTGATAACAGCCATGTTTTATATCAAAGAACAAAGGGATTTTTTTTTCAATATATCACTGTAAATTCAAAGGAAAAATAAAAAAAAAAATGCCTTGATTTCTGCATTAAATGATTATTAATATCTATGTTGGAATTGATTGCCTAAAGATTTTTGTTAGTCATAGGCTGCTATTGGGTAGCAGACTATGAATGTATTGGAGTAGGTAGAGCAAATTTTAAGGAGTGAGTATCCCAGGCAGGGAGTAGCTATGCTTTACCCTCGGGCCAGGGAGCTGTAGTCCATCATGTATTGATATTTCCAACATCAGTCAGCTACTTGTGCCGTGGCACAACTGCTGATGACCTTCAGCACTGGAGATTCAACAAAGAGGATTTTAATTTGGCACAATGCTGGCTATGGAGTGTGACTTCTATCAGTCTGGCCAACACCCACATTAGAAGTAAAAATGAGTGCAAAGGTATATGTTGGTAGAAAAAGCTTGTGGACTGAATGGTCAGAAACAGGTGATGAGTGATACCATACAGTTTTACTGATGTGTGGTATTATTCAGATAGTTTATTCCGATAAAAAGCCCACTCTGCAGTCACTCTATTTTGGCAGTGCTCTCCTATCCCCATTGATCAGTGAACCAACTGGAATTCAAGATAATAGCTCAAGAGTGCCAAATCAAATCCATACTATCATGATTTGGGTTGATTAGTCAAACCTTTTCTAACATGCTTGATTGCAAATAGGGTGTGCGTGTCTTCTACTTGGATTATAGTTCTTAGCTGTAACCTCCTAGCAAACTGCCCATGGTAACAGAGCAGATTTTTAGACCACTGCTCTGAATGATGCATTACATTAATTTAAATTCAGCCAAAGCATTGCAGACTTGGTAAAGAAAGAATCATTTTTTTAAGGATGGCAATGCTTTTTTAAACATATTTGCCTGCTTTGAATCAATTATGTGTCATACCACTGCATTCGCTACCGCTTAATCCAATACCTGAAGTGAAATATAGGCTGTAGTAGAAGATAGGACACATTTTTGCATTGGATTCAGCCTTTGTCATCAACATGAGGTTCGTGTCTTTAGGTTTCACTTTGGGATTATACAGTAATCTGTGTCTTGGGTCAAAAAACATTTATTACTGACAAAACTGACAAGTCATTTAAAAATGGATGGTTGATTCTGTCACTACTCAGTTGCATTTCACAGTGTCTGCCACCAGTACTTGCTTCCTTGCTGCCTTGATGCTGATGAGGTGTATCTTTTCCCACTTAATGTTGAACTATAATGAAATAAGGATTAAATGAAATTTTAATGACATTTAATGATTCTAACTAGTTTTAACTAAGCAGCAAATGGTGCTCTTAAATGTTTTTTTTAATGTGTTGATTCCATGAAAACCCCAAACCTACATGATTGCTAACAAATATTATGTATTTGTTTATATATATTATATATTATATATGATATTGTTTGGTGTATGTTAGCATGGTAGCGTGGTATAAATTACATTTGGTAAATTTGACATGGCTTGACATAAAAGAAAAAAATAATAACAATATGTTGGGATTCAGTATCCTGAAAAGCATTATTTGGACTAGTTTCGTGTAAGGCAGAGGATTCAAGGGGATGTATGCCAATTTCTTACAATTAATGGGAAAATAGAGGATCATGGGAATATGCCCAGTTTTGGAGTAATAGTAAAACTACAAAGACAAGCAAAGCTTGGACACATACTAAATGGAAACTAGGATGCAGTAGTTTCACTAATGAGAATAAAGATTTTTAAAGTTCACAACCATTGTAGGAAGTAAGGGCAACCAATACTGTGGCAAAGCTGTTGGAGCACTGTGACTTTGGTGATGCGTTTAATGGGATTTTCTAAAACTGGATGGTCTTATGATTCAGTGATGATGCTATGCCTTCTGTTGGGGGAGTCCCCTTCTCTGACTTTAAAGAAAGTACTCATATTTCTCAGGGAATTCAAGGTGACTGCAAAAAATTATAGAAATACCGTAGTCATGCGGGGCTTTGGCTGACTATATATGTTTTGGGTTGTTACATTTGAAACTAATTTAGGGTATTGTAAGTGAGGGGATTTAAAAGAAAAGATGTATGTAATCCACTACCCATTTAGCTGCATACATGCAAGTTCATAAACAAACTGGTAGTAGTTGGTTTAGCCAATGCCTAGTATATCTATTGACTAATATGGGTTTTAAATGTTAATAAGAAATGAAATCTTCCATCAAGCCTCTGTGTGATGAAATTCAAGAATACTTTATAGACATGCACAAGAAAAGGGTTTACTATTTTTCCTGATAGATTTTCTATTTACTGTAGCCTTACGGCCAGCTGAGTAACTTTCTGAATAACTGTTATTGACACTGTTTCTGATATTTAACCACAGGAACAGAAATAAGATACAAAATTGGTTACTATGCACACACCTAACATTTACACTTGTTTACCATTCCACGACCGCCCCATATGACAAATCTGATAAATGTTTTATTACCCCGGCTGTCGGGAGTAGGAGCAGGGGCTGGCAATGCCAGTGCAATAGTTAAGCTGGTTAAAGGCTTGCAAGTATTACTACTACCTAAAATCATTTGCATTTTTTTCACAACAATACCATCAAATTTTACAGACAGTAATTCATTGTACAGCACGTTATTACGAGTGACCAATTGGTCTTTGACAATCTTAAGTCTTACCAGTTCCTCTCAGGTAACAATGCATCTAGCATCCATGTTTTAACGGTTTCACAGTACCTAGTAATGTCTGCCCATGTAGTATCAAAATTCACACAAGGAGCACTAAAATAGTTCCCAAGCAGCCTTACAGTCAAAGCTGACTGCAGATGTGCATGGTTCCTTAACCTAGCAACATATACCATGACTGAAATCAGGAGAAATGAACAGGATGAAATGGAATACTTGCACTAAACTTTGTTCATTGGGCCAGTACATTTTCTCAGATACCTGGCATCCACTGTATCACTGCACAAGGATTTGTTCAGGTGCAACCATTCATCATATGCCAGTCATATGCCACAGAATGCCAACAATCTTCAGGTTTTCCAGTGAACCAAACAGTCATCTCACAGAACTCTTGGATCTCTGAACTAGTGGAGTGAAGTAACTCATCAGTACAATCACCTGCTGAGGAAAACAGATGGTTGAGTCTTCATGGCACATGGTTGGCTGCTCTTAACCAAGTGTTTGTGGCAGTCAACCCCATTTTTCAGTGAACAATGGAAATTCTGTTGCAAGGTATTCCTCATGCGCCTGCGCACCTTTACAACATTTTGATTATACAAGCTACAATAGCAAAGGCCCCTGGAAACCTGGACCAGGTGCTGAAGAGTCTGTGTAATACCAGAAAAAAGGGTAATAGATCAGATACCTAATGTTACTATGGGGAAAAAAAGAACCAATAATCACAGTGGGCTTGTACCTAATGAAGGATCACTGTAGAAAATTGCATCTATCAAAGTATCACTGGTCCCAAGACCCTTTTTGACCATTTTTTACACGTGGTAAAGCACTGTGGCAAGTTTTGGGAGTTTTTTCTACAGCTGACCACATAATACTACCAGCTTCACAAAGATTTGAAGTACAAGTAGGGCTCTGCTCTGGAAGCACTTAGAGAACTTATGATCTTACATTCAGCACACCTGCTTGGTTACTACTGTATGATGCAGACATCATAATAACCAAGTGGTGCCAGCTGCTGTGGTGTCCAGTGCAGTGCTTTCATAATACAGAATGTCTAAGGACAGACCTTTATGTTATGGTGTTTAAAATGTCTGAGTAGGAGAACAGCTGATCCATGGCCTCAGGTAGGCCAGAGCAATGGAACCTCACATTCAGGTGCACTGGTACTGCTTTATGGACAGAATGACTAGGAAGTTATAATTACACTGGGCCACTTTCTATATATTTTGTGTAACCATACTACAATGTGTGTGCCTCTTAGACAGTATTTTTTTTTCTTTTTTTGTTGGAAACTGTCATGTAAGCCTGTGCAACAGAGACTGGATAGAAGAGGACCATATGTCATCCTACACTGTATATAATGTTTTATGCAAAAATCTTGACTGAAATATAGATGCAAATATGGTCCAGAATGGTTGTATCTCTCCTACAACATAAGAATCATCTGGCTACCTTCTATCTGAAAGCCTGGGTAGCCTGGGAAGAGCCGAACTGTCTTCACTTGCTTTTAGATGTCTCTGCTTGACATTTCTGACATTTTGCCAGAGGTGGCAGCACCAGTCTGGTAACTCTGCACCTGGTATCATCAGACTTAAAAGGCAGAACCTTCTCACAGTGATGACAAGGAATTTTGATTACCATCAATGGTGATGCCAGTGCTGGTAACCATTTTGACTGTATTGAATATAAAACCCAAGTTGCAGGGTCTTTAGGTCTTCATGACTGTAAAATAAATTCTAACATTGTGTAGATAAAAAACCAAGATATAAGCCTAGAGTGAACAATGACACAGAAAGTAATTAGCAAGCTAGGTAACGAGTTAGCAATAGTTGTCGCTGCAAAGCTACCTGTCAAGCAAAACTGGGGAGTTTTCAGGCCTTTAACTCTCTGAGGTCTCTCTACTGGCCTCAAGAATGTTAAGACAGCACTTCACCATTGCCTGATTGTAGCCCTTTATGTAAAAACTTTGTTCTCCAAACCATGTAGTTTTCCTTTTGGACAATGGGATTATATTGTGAAGTTTAGTATAGCTCTTATGTGCATGCCAATTGCCAAGAAATTCTGTTAGACAGAGGCTTTTGGTAGCTTTTGAATGGCAGTTTTATCATTGAAATTTTCCTTGGATTACATACACCAAGGCTCTAGTCACACAGGCCTAGAGACTGGTTGGAGACCTTCTGGAAACTACTGGTTGCAAGGGAAAAATGTGCATTCCCGACTGGTTGGCAAGTGATTGCTGGAGGTTGCTGGCAGTTGCTAGGGGATATCAGTTGCAAAGAGTGTGCTGCACCAAAAACCCCCTTGTGATTGTTTTGGTTGCTAGCAGATTACCACAGTTGTGCATCAGCACTGCAACCAACACATTTCAAAAGGTGCAACTTTTACTTTGAAGGTGAGCGTTCACCATTTCTGGATTGTGTCACACTTTTCACACATTTTGTCTTTCAGTCAGGTATACAGTCTCTTTCTCACAGCTGAATCAAGGGAGATTTTATAATGCACTAAAACATCATCACCATCATCTTAGTAAGCTCTTGCCAGAGTTATGTAGTAGTATGTTTTCATGATAAAATAACTACCATGACCAAACAGAGGATGGTAGATTTGCAATTAAACAGGGAAGATATTGTTACCTAGCATTCATTTAAAGTTATGCATCAGTTCAAATGAAGCCACTGCGGTAGCAAACTTGTGGTTATAAGTATTCATGACTGTAAAACCTTTTGTAAACATGGTGTGGACAAATACCAAGATATAGAGTGAACAGTGGCACATTAAGTGATGTAACTAACCTTAGCTAGGTAGTGAATTAGCAGACAGTTGCTATGGTTGGTGTTGCAAAGCTGTCTGTCCAGCAGAAACACAGAAACCTTGACACTTGTCTTCAGGCCTTTGAACACTCTGAGGTCTCTCGACTGGCCTCAGCGAAGTTAATACAGCTCTTCATTCTTGCCTGATTCTAGCCCATGTTGTACAAATTTTATTCCTCTAACCATCTATTCATTGGCTGTTTTTCATCATCTTTCCTTCTGGGCAACGTGATTATTTTGTGAAGTTCAGCATATTAACACTTTCCAGTTTTACCCCTCACACTCGCAGCGTCGCCTTTCCACCATCTCTCCTTTCCAGTGTGCATGAGCTAGATCGTCCCCTGTCGCTGACAGGCTGGAATTGTGTGGCTCAGTCTGAGATAGTATATACAAAAACCAATGGTTGGATCCGATTTGTACAAAAACTATATACATAAGCATTTTCCTACACATAAACTTGTGGGGTATTTATAAGGGAAGAAAGTGCGGTGAAACTGTGGGGACCTCATACATATTTCTGACCATGCATACATTTTTAGAGTGTGTACAAAGTCAAGTCTGATACAGTGAAGTGGAAAGTAAAAATGAGTCAAGACAGAATTTAAGATAACATTTTTCTTATCGTATATTTTTTCTGTATACACTCAACCTAACCTACATTAATGTGTACAATTTGCCATTCATAAACGTACATGCAAATAATTTAGTTTTAGTGCTAAATTTATTATTATCATTGCTAAATATGGGTGGTATAAATAGCTGCAGATCTGCATAATGATATGGTTTTTTATGTGAACTGATCAGTTTTTGCCTCTCATCAGTCTGACTGTTTCAGTATTTATTTATTTATTTTATTTTTTTTACCTCTTCTTTTGCTGTGAACTTCTGTTCTTCTGTTTGTGATTCCATTTCTTTGTCTCTGAGTGTCTCAATTACACATTCGGTGAAATTGCACTTCTTCCTTGCTGATTTTATCTGCAAATGATTAACTAAGGGAGCGTCTATGTCCCTTTATGGCTAAAGATGGGAGTGGAAATCAGGCTTCTGCACGTGTGTACAATTACTTGATAACTGAGATTTATTAAAAAAAAAAAAAAAGGGGGCCACGTTTTCACTTTGCTTTTTTTTTTT
>VVAS01006514.1:0-10368 GCA_015103295.1 Ptychochromis oligacanthus
TTTCAATTACATCTGGTTTTTTTTTTTTGTTTTTATAACCAACAGTAACACTACTGATTACATTACCTGGTGCAAGTGATCTCCTGATGTGTATAATCATGGAGAAGTCAGTGTCTCTTAAGATCAGTAAGCCTAATGCTTTGTGAGTAAAAGCGAAAACTTTGATAACGGAA
The DNA here is from genome assembly GCA_015103295.1 of Ptychochromis oligacanthus. NCBI lineage: Eukaryota > Metazoa > Chordata > Actinopteri > Cichliformes > Cichlidae > Ptychochromis > Ptychochromis oligacanthus. The sequence goes on from VVAS01006514.1 coordinate 174, forward strand.
CAAACAGTAACAAGACCATCTGGTTTCAACATCTTGGAGATCTGACACAGATATCCTCCACATGTCCTCCTCTAGGGGCTTCACCTTGTATTTCCCCTCCCTTCATAAGTGTTCCCTTTAGTCTAGCACATCCAGACTGTAAGCAGAGCCAGATGTGTGGCTATAGAGTTACTCCTGTACATTTCTCTCTACATAGAGACCTCCCAAGATGGTTTTAGTTATCAAAGACAGTATACTGTATATTGTAACAGTGTTATGGAAGACTGTATTTAGCCAGTCCTCATTGCAGTTGTTTTGATCTGAAGCCTGCACTAGTAGTTCCCAACATTTTTTGGCTTGTGATTCAGTAAAATGAAGCAGTGTCGTCTTTATTTTGTTACACAGAATTGGCAGGATTTGTTTAGAGAGATATTCTCTAGTTATTACTTGTCGCCCATCAACAAGGACCTTGCACTGCTAATGTTTTTAGGAAGAGATTTCTACATTTAAGAGACTTTTCCCAATTTCACCAGTTTAAGTCATTCCTCCAGCTTTGTTGTGTTCATGTGCTTTTATGTTGGAGAGTGCAAAACATAATCGATGCACTAAAGTTATGAGTTGTATTTTATAGCTTTGTGTATTTGAACATGTTGAAAGCAGCCTCCAGTATGCAGTTAGTTCTTTATTGTGTTTTGGCTAATAAATAACTTAGTAACTTGGCACCCGATACCCAATAAATCAAATGTTGGCCAACCCCAACAAGCAATACATGGATTTGCACCATTTAACAAAATTTTCTTGCCATCAACCAAAAATTAACTTTCATCCACCATGTTTATGTATGTGATTCCAACAACTCTGCAATTTGCATACCAAAATTTGATCCAACTCCAATTGTTGTTCCCAGTGGAGTGGGTGCTGATGTGAATTTGTGCAGTCTGAAATTAATTTTTCAGGATTTTTTTTTCAAATACCACAGGAATGCACAGTTTGTAACAAACCTGGTAGCTGCATTTGCCTGCCGCAATTTATTTATTTATTTTGTTTCATTAGATTTTTTTGTGTTTGTTTTTGTTTGTTCTTGGTCAGCTCTCAGTATAAGAATATTTTGTTATTGTTCTGTGGTTTCAGTTCTGTGATTTCAGAAATACAAGTGATGTGGTTTTTATGCCCAGACCCGCACAGCTGGGTTAGAACTTGACAAATTTGGATTTTTACCCATTCAGCTCTCAAAACACCCCAATTACAAAAAAGAACCATTAAAGCAATTTTTCTGCCATATTGTGAATATGGTATTAGTGTGGGCACAAGAAGAAATATTTTTCACAACTAATCCAATAAAAATGTGTCCAGGCATACCACCAGAGTTGAACTACAAAGTTAAGCACCTTAAATACTATACCACCTTTCAGTGAGGCTTAGTGAAAGCCTCTTATTGGGGAACAGTAATGGCATTGAAGGTTAATTCTGTTTTGTTTGACCAGTAACTTCCTATTGGTTCAATATTCCCCCGGCATCTCAGACATGTGTAAAAGGCTTCTGTAATAATAGTACTTATAGATCTCTGTTTTTACACAAACGATGGCTTTGATTAGCTAATTTTGTTTTCTCACATTTGGAGTCAGAGCTGCTCTTTGGACAAAAGGAAAATATGTAGAACTAACAGACGCTGGCTAGCCACACACACTTCACCATAAGGAAAGCATTCAACTTTTCACACGCATGTATTTGCAAGTTTGTCAGAATTAATTTAGATGCACATATTTTTGCATGAATACACACACAAACTCAAACACTCTAGAGAATATATAAGCAGACTCCAGGGAGAGACAACTGTTCCCTGAATAAACAAATGCTCCTTTGTCTCCTGCTTCCCACTCATCCTCTTTCCTTTCCCACAGCTGCCACAAACCCCTTCACCACTGTACACACTGTGGAATATATAAAAAGTTAGTGTCATGCCTCATTACTCATTTAAAAAGCACTCCTCATATGATACAATATGAATCTGGGCTCTCTCATTCTCACACATTAGCTCACCTGGATTAACATCAGGAAATACGTTACATGACAGTCATTCCTTTGCCGTAAGCGTTTTCCAATCCTTGGACTGAAAGCCGTGTCCCTTTCTGCTGACTGCTCAGAAGCTGCACTGGTATGATGCCAGAGGTTTTTGGCTCCATGTAGGCGGACAGAGTGGAGAGGCAAAGCCTTCCCTTACTTCGGATATACAATACATTTGAAAAAAATAGAGCAGTACTTATAGGGCTGCTGAAATAGGACTTTTCTGACCGTTCTCACCAATCTACTTCAAATGTGTTTGCCTATTGTAAGCTAGATTTTGTTAAAAGCTGGATTTCTTATGGAGATTTGAGTATAGAAGTGTCAGATCAAGACAATGGACTTTGGAAGGCACCATAAGGGAGCTGATTCTTATTCAGATGTAATCTAATAGAGAGATGGAATAACTTTTATGAACAGCAAGTAGTTTTTCCTCTCTATCCTGCAGCTTGCAGCTCACAAGAAATGTTGCAGTAAAAGAAATTAAGTCGGAGATGTTCACATGAAAATGCAAAAGAGGTGACTTGGTAGAAATTGAGAGAGGGAGCCTCTGGTAGGGTTCCAGGTGGCATGGATAGCTCGCCTCATTAAAGAATATTATCCAGCGCTGCCTCACGGCAGCCGCCTATGCCCCCCCTTCAACCCGCCATCCACCACTGACTGCTAGAAGGGACGTTTAGCCTGGAAATCAGAGACAAGAAAGGGGGAGGGAAGAGGAGGATGACATTAATAGCCAGGAGCTTCACACAATCAAATCTGCACATCCTGATTGACGGGAAACTCAAAATGTAATTACTTTGAACAAACCTTCGGGAAATAGATTGTTTAACATCAAAAGGACATCATCAAGAAGAGCAAGAGATAGAAGGAAAAAGGGTGACTGTAGTATAACCTCAGAGGCCAACTTTGCATGTGCAGTCATGTATGTTACTGTACAAGAAAGAGGTGTTACAGGAAGATGTTTGTGAATTTCAGTTTTCCATGTTGAGAGAGAATAAAGACTAAAGCTCAGAGACAAGCACAGTAAACACAATCAGACAGATGTGTGACTATGTGTGGGTGGACCCAGCCCCAGGTATCTTTTGTTTTTCTTACACAAGAAGACCCTTGTGCTCTCTAAATCTCTCTGTTGGATTTCTACTGAGTCAGAGAGACCTCTCCTTCCTCTCTCTCAATGAGTTCACAGTATGTTTGCTAGTACGACATGTTTAATATGCATCATTTATAAAGGAATATTAATATTTTTAAAACACACTGTAGAAAAGTTGTATTGAGTATCTTTTAATGCCATGTTTACCTTAAATATCATAACTTTTGAATATTAGATGGTATTAATACTACTAGTTTGTTTCCAAAGAAACAGCAATTCATCATTCTTATTTAAATAATTATCAATTACATTTTAAATGTTAATTGATACATTTAAAATTTAATTAAAAGTTGATTGATTGTTAAGTCCACTTTCTGAGACTCCATGGCGATCTCTATAAATTTCTTGTTTTGTTCAAATGATCCAAAATTAAAATATATTTTGTTCCAAACAACCCAATAATGTGTATTGATTAATTCAGAATTGTCTCCTAGTATTCTGTTGCTTGATTGATTAACTGACTAATCATTTAATCTCATCTTTGTCCATTTGTGCAATTGTCAAATCACAAATCTGGCTCTTGTTATCTGGGTTGGCCTCTAAATTACTGTTCCTTTAGTTAACTGGTTGACTAAATTAAACAAAAGTAAGTAACAGACTCTTATAAGTTTGTCCAATCATGTCCTCATTATTTTGTATGTGTTGCCCTTCGGTTTTTGTAAATTTGCAATTAAGTATCATTCCATTGTTGGTTTATACGACCTACATCTACAGGCCTTCAAGGCTTCATTTATTAAAACTAAACTGACATAATTGTGAAGGTGTTTCTGGGAACAACAGCTGTTTGTGCCTGAATCCACAGCCTTTACTCGAATGGCTTAGACACCGTATAATTTCTTCAAAAATTACACTGTTTCTTGAAACACTCCAGTTTTTTTTTGTGTTTTTTTATAGTATATGTGGTGGAATGAGTATTAAAATCATTTGTGCTTATAGCAATTTTACACCCCAGATGTACAATATTGTATATTATGTTGTTGTAGGTAGAAGTGGGGTTATTATAAGTGCTTCATTCAAGGTTGCATTGTTTAATCAACAAGAATTTTTCATGTTTTTCAAGATCAGCATGTTTTTGTATGATAAATTTTGATACCTTGGTTGACATCATTGATTATTTTCCTGCTTGTGATATTTTTTATGTTTTTACTTATTTATTTATTTGCCCATTTTTGATGTTCGTTTTACTGTTCAGTTTCTGGGGTCCTTTTAATATCAGCTTTCTCCATAATTTGTCTCACATCACTAATTTTGGCAGCCATTGCTGTATTTTGTGTTAAATGTGTGAAGGACAGTGGTTCAGTGCCGCAGTAATATTTCAAAAAGGCCTTGGATTTGGTATAGTATTAGATAAAACAACTGTGATAGCACACTCACCCACTCAGGCCTTTAGCATTACTGTTGGGGGTTAATCAATTGAGCTGGTTGACTATTTGTCTTTTATGTTTATGATAGTGTAGCCTAGTGCTTAGTACCAGCAGCACTTTATGACCCTCTTTCACTTTGACACAGCCAGCAGTAAATATAATTTAAGATTGATTTTAAAACTATATTGATCTCTTTTAATGCTACTGTTCGATTTAGGCCTGGACTTAGTAAAAAAAAATTTTCCCCCACTGTCATGGTTTACTCTAACATTGGAAAACAATAAATGATGAAATGATGACAGGCAACAAATGACCCAAGTAACGTCAAACCCAGGACTTTGACATGACACTGCACCTTACAAACTCTGTTCTCTGTGGACTCTACTAGAGTAGCTCTGCATGATTCACATTTTAAGATGATCTCTTTTCGCTTTTCGCGGGCCTTTGTGCAGCCCCTCAGTTCATCCATTGTCTGAAACAAGCCATTTTAGCTCTTCTCCCTTCAAGACAATTTTAGCTTCTCTTGCAAACAGAAGGGTTTACATGGTTTCCAAGTGGGTGAGCTTCTGTGCTGACAGCCTGAGCTGTGTGCCTGAGATGACCATATTAAGGACATCCCCTTTCTTTGACATCATACTGATCCAAGAGCAGGAAAAAAGTGTTGGAATCTGACTGCTTGGAATAGTTTGGGGCTTTTGGATCACAGACATTACTTGTACATACTCATCTTATTATTTGAAACTTGTTTAATATGAGCATCACCATTTTAACAGTTCATATGACAGAAAATTGAGGAAAGCATAATAGGTCCACTTTAACCTTTTCCAAAAGAAAACCATAAAAGTAAAATTGGCATTAAAGATGGATTCACCCACTGCATGTGCTATGTATTTGGACCTTGAACTTAGGTGTTGCTATGCTAATTTCTAAAGCAGTTTTTCATTTGTTTTTGTTTGACAAGTTTATGCAGATTAGTAACACACTGACTAATGGGGAAGGCCTGGAAAACCGGTTAAAGAAAACAAATTGTAATATAACTTGATGTTTCCCTAACATCCATTACCAGCTTGTACCAAAAGTTTGAAACTAGACATGTTGTGTTGAACCAACCCTTTTCCCACCATTTCCATCCATCGTTATCATGTTCACAGCAATTAATGACATGTAATGCTGTCATTATATTTTTCCTACAGGTAACAAAAGGTTGGCACTTGTAGAAATGGTATGGTCATATGCGAGCCTAGTCTCACACCCAACTCATCACACATTTGAGCACCTATTCAGGACATCTTGTGACATTTGAACACACTGGGTACCTTCAAGCTTACTTTTTTGTGAACTGGTGCATTTTAACCTAAACCACAAACGTTTCCTAAACATTGCCAAATGGTTTAGGTACCTGAGCAATTACCAAACAATGAACAGTGAGTGAAAACAAAGCTCTCAAACTGGACACGAACTGCGGTCTCTCAGCTTACATTCTTGTGATTGATGAGACAGTTTTTTGCAACAGTATGACAAATTCTGATTAGTATTTACACTGTGGTAAGAACAGCTGATCATGTTTTTGTTATAATAGTTATGGTGACTTGTCAGATTGTCTTTTTTGTTTTTCTTTGTTTTATAATGCACACTACTGCATGTAGTTATCTGGTTGTGACCATTTAAATGTACACAATGGGGACCAAAAATCATCTTTTCTAATCTGATATCTGCAGGTCATGTGGTGATATCGGCTCACATGAACTCCATTACAATATGGACATGTAGTAGTAATCTGTGCTTACCTTACCAGGACTGAGACTTTTGACCTATATTTTCTATAGCAGGTATAACTAGCCAGAAGATATAAAGCTGAAAATAAAACAAATTGAATAAAAAAAAAGTGGAATGCTACATAAGATCAAATGTAAGTTGCACTCAAACAAACACTCAAATCTTGTAAAATTTTTAGCCTTTGGCATAACAGCAGATCCTAACAGTGAAAAACAAAATTCTCATCCATGTCCACTTACAGGATAGATGAGAATGAGTAGCATAGAAGGAGGGAAGAAATATGTTAGTTTTGTATGGTATGATTGTGATGAAACATCTCCTCGAGCTATATTGTTAAAAATGGAGATGAGAGAACGCTAGTGGGGCTGGAAATCTGTGGGAAGAAGTAAATAATCCCCTTTATTACACTCAACTCTGCTATATACTTGCTTCAGGTCTCAGGCATTTAATAGTTAAGGATAAATTCATAGGCACACTCTCTCACTCCAGTGGGAACATGAACAGCACTGCAGTGAAATTGCACCCTGATGCAGCCAGATCGTTTTCTCCATGTGAGCTGAAATCTAGTTTGATTTGTATCAAAATATGTTATGATCTCACAAGCATGTTTCCTTGTTTTAAAAACAGGGACAATAGAGCATGAGTTTGCCAGAAAATGGCATATGATTTCTTAAAGTATTTTTTTCCCAATATATTTTCATCTCTCAGCACTGAATTTGATGTTGTTTCCTCTTTTCTTTTCGACACCATTTGGCATTCAGACTGTTGCACCGCCCTCTCATCCTCTATCAGCAATTTCTTATCATCCTTCCTGCTCTCCATCTTCCTTTTCTTCACTTTAACATGCAGAAGAACTCATCAATCGCCTGGCAACTAGGGTCCTTATCACCTGTTTCCTCTCACTGTGACACCTGGTTAGAGACCGAGGTCATCACTAGACATCCATCCATTTTCCCTTGGTGTAGCTCGTTTTTCTACTTTTACTTTTTGGACCATGTTTTCTTTTTTTTTTTCTCTCTGACCTCTATTTCTTTTCCTTCGTTTTTATCCTTGAGCCATTTTTATCAGCCCAACATATTTATTGCACCCTCTCCTGCTCAAGGGACCTATTTTGAACCTTTGATAATATGCATCTTTCTTTATTCTGCTTCACTAAGTGTCAGTTAATTCATTTATTTTCCTCTCTTATATTAGATTCAGAGGGAATCACTCATGAGGAAATGTATCTATAGCCATCTACTTCCATTTAATTGCTACAGACTGAAGAACAGTAAATATTATTTTCTTCTATTAATTTCTTCCTGTTGAAGATCAAAATAAGCTGAATTTAAAACCCATATAATACATGCTGCTGTTATCTTCTGTTGTTGGGACCTGTCACAGTGATTTATTTGTATTGGTGAAAACTTTGACTCATTGTATATGGAGCCCCCAAAATACTTTGTATTAAATTAATTACATCTATTAATTTTTATTTAACAATAATTTGTGTATTTATTTATGAGATTATTAAAACTCAACTCATTAGTATAAAATGCATTTTATTTATTTCCATAATTTAACATAATATTACAGGACTTAATTTGTTTTCATAGTGGCATTTCCCAATTTATTACGTCTTCTTTTTTCTTTTTTTCTTTTTTACTGTTTATTTAAAGCCGCATCAGCTTGGTTAATTGAGAATTAGTTAAGAGCCGAGGGAGTGTAATTGCCTGAAAAGTAAGGGAAGAGCGAGAGAAAGTGGGAATACCAAAGTTATGAAGAGACATTTGACATTTGAATGCAAGTGAGTGCAAGTGTACAGTTGGCCTTTGATATCATTCTACTGGAAGCATTTTGTGAATCTGAGAATGAAATTCAGCAGTTACAAATCATGATCAGAAAAACATGAGTTAGACGAAAAGGTACTGTAAACTCGAGACAGCACAGTAACATGAAAACTACAATGACAATAAAAGTGGGTTACATCATGTTTCATGTCAATTCCCCTGTGATAACTAAATTATCACAGGGGAATTGTCAGCTTTAATGCTGTGATCATGTCATATGAGATGGATGACTTGTCTGTTCACATCATTAAGTATGCTATATGAAAGGTGGACCTCAGAGGTGGCAGTGAGAGTAGTGAAATATTATGCACTGATACTATGATGACATGTCTGTTAAATGTGGATTTAATTTCATTAAAACGTGGTATTTAAAGTGAGCCATTTCTATTTTATATTTATAAATACCAAGTTAGATACAGCAGTCTGCAAAAGTTTAGTTTTAGATTATTACCCATTAGGGGTGGGCAATATGACCTCAAAATTATATCACAATATTTCAAGGAAATTTGCGATAATAACAATATAATTTATGACAAAATAGGGAGAAAAAAATACTGAACAACATTTTATCGTTAATGGCAGCTTGCAGGCAGCAGCATTTATTAGTGAAAACAAAATGAAAGGCATTTTCCAGCCTTTTTCAATGTGCTAATGTCAATGATGACAGACTACCTAATTCAAAGTGTCAATCTATTGCACATAGGTGCCAGTAGCAGCAGCATTATAATGTAATGGTAGTGACGCAGCATTACATACAGTGACACAGCATAAGTCAAATGTAAGCACAAACGTAGCCTAGGTAGTGTTTTCCTTGGCAATTTTAGGTAAAAGTATAACATACCTGCTTAACACTTTAGTTTAACAATAACTAAAGTAACTTTACCTCATAACTTTTCAGGAGCCTGCACAATTTAATAAAACTGAAACTGAAAAATACTTTCTACTTGGGATCTTGGGTTGAGTTTTTTAATCTTTTTCACTGTAACCACATTGAGCCAGTGATTTGCTCTTCCTGTCATATGGAGTGTAACTAGCGAGTGCTCCAGCAACTCCTGGTTGAGACATTTGTTTACTCTTGGGCCACACATCACCAGCTGCTAGTATCTCCTCCTTGCGTGCCTTCATAGCCTGGTTGTACTCGATGGTGTGTTTTTGCCTCAAGTGGTGAAACAAGTTTGTTGTTTCCACCTTTAGCAGAAACCATTTTCTTGCATATTTTGTGAAGTATTGTGCTTTATTTGTTGTCTGGCCTCTTGTAGCCAAACCACTTCAATACCATTGAAGTAACTTCCTTTTTAGGTACTAAATCACCATTGGGGGCTGGCACGCGGCTCTCGCTCTCAGACATGTTTGGGCTCATGTTATTGTGGACGTTGGAGAACGTAAAAACATGGCATCACTATGTCATTGATATCGTGATACAACACTTTTTTATCACATAAAAATTTATACCGGTATTGGGTGCATGGTATGATATGGCACAGCCCTATTAACCATGATGCCATAAGATGCGGGTATGTATCTGATTGTCCCCAAAATCATTCTGCATCATGACAACTGTCCCAGGAATTTAACCATAGTTACAAAGCACTGTATTCAGCAGCAAGAAGAACAAGGAATCCATCAAGAGATGGTATAGCTCACACAGGGCTCTAGTCTAAACGTGATGGGGACAGTTTGGGCTTTCTTGAATAGACAGAAGAAATGAACTGCCTTTCTAAAGGCTGCTGCTGCTGTTTTAATGGCAAAGACAGGCCACACCAAATTTCGATTTTGTGCTTGTTGTATTTTTGTTTTAAGTGTTAATAGTTCACAACACTTTATGATGGGAAAAAGTACATCAGAACAAGTCTATTTAAGTCATAAACCAGTATTTGTGATACCTTTTGCCATGACATAAACATAGGAGTTTTCATAGTACAAGTAAGACACAGTAGTTAGTAATTAGTAATTAGTAATCTGTTTAACATACACATGAGGTCCACAAAAATTAAAGGGAGAAGAGTAAAATATGCAGCACTCATATGAAAACATTA
>VVAS01006527.1:7984-18976 GCA_015103295.1 Ptychochromis oligacanthus
CTGCATCAATAAATACTGAGTACCCTCCCAAAAAAAGGAAAACCTTTGTTTTCATTCAGAACTGAAACCACAACTTGGGGAACAAGTCAAAAATCATTTTTTAATCATTCATTGGACACAATACTTTTTCATCTACGTGTAATTTAAAGTTAACTTATGTTATGCATTCTTGCTATAAAGTACAAAAAAGTAAAGTCAGGGAAAATTTGATTTACTGTTAATTTTTCCTCCTATATCAATGGCTGAACCTTCCAAAGAAATCTAATATTGTCAGGTTTGTTACTCTGCGAACCTCTGAGTGTGTGTGTGTGTGTGTGTGTGTGTGTGTGTGTGTGTGTGTGTGTGTGTGTGTGTGTGTGTGTATTGTGTTGTGGTCGCTTGGCGCCAGCTCCCAGGTTTGCTCAGATGGTTACGGAGTGGAAGGAAGCGCTCAGCTGGGCAGAAATACTTTATTGTTGTCTTGGTCCCGATAAGCGGTTATTAATTAGCAGACTAGGCAAACACAATAATACAATAGAGTCCGATAGTGCTGCTGTTGGGAAGGGTGGGCTGTTTGAGTGCCAACTTATACAGACACACAAACAGATGGTCTGCAGATGTGTGTGTGTGTGCCTTTTGTTCACTGTCCAATACAAGAAGCTAATAAAGACAGAAGAGAGAGTGATGGTAAAAATAAGACTGACAGCTGCGTCACTGTGTGAAGAGAAATGTGGTTTTACTCGTTTAATTTTTGATCCTCTTAATGACCCCCGTATCAATATTGGTATTGGAGTGATCATGTTGATTACGTGTTTTTGGGGCATGTAATCAATTTTTGCTGCCAAAGTTAAAAAAAGCAGCACGCCCAGATAAATTCAAACGTCACTGCTGACCTGAAATCATAAAACAAGCCTTTGTGCTCCATTTCAGTCCTCCATCCAGACTCAAACAAGCTTTTTGCCTTCTGAAAACTGAGCTTTTCCAAACCAGCTTCCAATGTGGAAACCTGGCGCTGTAGTGTGCACAGTGAAGGACAGAGGAAAGTGGAATAAAACTCACTCTAATATGATACCTTTATACGTTTATTACAAAGAAAAGCTGATAAAAGCCTCTTAGGACTTATCAAAAAGGGCACTTCCAAAAAGTGAAAAAGACACAGAAAAGAAGTAATTAATTAATTATTCACAGAGTGATGAAATTCTACAGAACCAGCACAGCAAGAGATAACAAAATGTAAAGTATATGTATAAATATATCCAAGAAAATGATAAATGGCAGCAAGCGGTTATCAGTGTGTTTAATTTGGCAGCACCAAGCCTCTTTTCTAAATACTGATAAGTCACATAATAATAAAATCAATGCAGTTTAGGACACATTCATCCTGCTCTTATCACACTTGAAACACAAGTGCCTTATCTCACTCATTTGCTAATATTTCTCAGCTCGATGGGTGTTATGTTACTTCATTACGATGTTAAAGTCACTAAGCAAACTAAATCAAACTGACTTTTATATTTACCACCTGCCATTGTCTTTGCATTTTGAGATTACAAAAAAGGAGCTTTAAGAACATTAAAAACAAACCTTTTGATTAATCTTTGAGAACATTACCTGACACAAGTCTGGCTGTCACATAATGTGACTGTCCAATAAACTATCTGAGACTATAAAAGCCAGTGAACTCATGTCTAGACTCAAACACACTGATGTCAGGTTTGATAAAGTTATAAAATATGGGAAACTAAAGTGTACAGTTGCATATAAAACTGCACAGTTTAGCATGGTGCACAAAGGATTTAATAAATTCAGCTGACTCTGTTTGTCCTCAGCTTTCATCACAAGTTCAACATCCACGAAAACGAACAAAAACAAGAAACTAGGGAGTCTTGATAATTATTTGAATTATTATAGCTTCTTTCGGCTGCTCCCTAATTCTTTAGGGGTCACCACAACGGATGATTTAGCACAGATTTTGACGCCCTTCCTGACAAACCTCCCAGGAATTTGTGTCAGGCAGATGTGTTAACCACTACACTACGGAGAATTATTTAATCAGTAAAATATAGATAAAGAGTTAATGCAGAAAAAAACTGCAGTATAACTGAATAAAATGCAGTAATGCTGTAATACTCAGCTGTGCCACTAGGGTGAGGATAACGTGAAGGAGTTACAGATATGTTTTACAGAAGACGATTAGGGCCACTGGTAAGAAAAAAAAAAATGGGGGACGTGACTTTGAAAAAAGGAATTATTTTTTTTAATTTTCAAAAAAAAAAAAGGCAGAATTCCAACTGTAAAAAATATATTTATTTATTATTATTATTGTTATTGTTTTTCAATGTCATGTCCCCCTTTTTCCCCAGTGGTCCTCTTCTGTAGTGTTTGCATTTTGCTTCTAAGGCCACACAAATCACTGACTGAGCCTGCTGGCTCTGCTAAGATGAAATGGTCAGAGTTGGGTTGTGTCTCACTTCTGTGAATACTTCCATTAGCAGGCTACACTTCCATATAGTACAGTATGCACACTATGTACTTATTTGGCTGAATTTCAGAGTAATACAGGATCTCAAATCTATCGTGGCGAGTTGTGAACTTACTGGAAGTGACTATAGTAGCATTTGACTGCTATTTATATGCTAGCTTCTGCTTTCTGTAACCTGCACTAAAGATAAGAAATTAAGATGCATAAACATCGGATAATACCACAACACATCACAGCTACAACCATCTGCACTGATGATGTATCCCTCCTACCAAATGCAAACTGGTCAGAGGTCCTTCACTTCCACTAAGGAGCCGACACGGCAGCCATTTAGAGTCAGAAGTATGAAGCCTTCCATTCTCTGTGGGTGACCCACCTGGGTACTGACAGTGCACTGAAAGTCAGGTAAGGGAATACGCATTTTGAGGGACACTGTTTGGCAGCAGTTTGATTTAGTTAGTTACTGAGACTTATGCTACTATTAGCTGTTCAGCTGATTTACTTTATCTGCCCTTAACTGCTAAAATTGCCAACAGAAAATATTTAATGCTACAGTTAAAACTCATTGCTGTGCCTGCTATCTTATCACTAACTCTTAGTTGGCAAATTCATCTGTCGATCTACCACTTTGGTCCAGACTGAAATATTCGGTGCTCAGAGGACGAATCCTAACATCGGTGGTCTCCTGGGCTTTTATCCAATCAGGTGAAACGTTTCACTTGTTTTGTAAACGTTTTACAATATTTACAAGATGAACTGACATTAAATTTTGCTGAGACATTTGTGGTTACCAGATGATGGGTCCTACCTACCTCACAGACTCTTCTTCTAGTGGATTATTTTGGTGGTTTTTAGCCAATAGTATTAAAAATTATGACATGAATCATTATCACGTTACCTCCAAGATATCCATGCATTACCACTGATACTGTAAGCTGCAGGAGACTCTTGGTCTTGTCTATAAATACAACACAGGGTCTTGGTTTTCCTTTTTCTGGGTAATTAATTGTGTGGGACCGATCTGCAGCACTTTCTCATGGTGAACATGACATCTCAGAGCTAATCTCTTCCAGTGCTGTCATGCAGGGGCCTCCACTAGAACCAGTTCAGTGACCCACATTGGGTCCTGACCTTCAGTCTAAGGCAGCACATCCTCAGCAGTGACCCGGCTGTCTTGGCTCCTCCTGAGGCAGATGATATATAAACCCAGTGCTGCTCAGCTGACATGTGGTCTGAGGCAGAGACACTGATGTAAGGCTGACTGGGTGGTCCTTTCCGCTCTGTCCATCTGTCACTCAGTCTGTGTGTATACTTTCAATATCCTCTTCTAACACAATTTTTCCCCCAGAACAAAAAATTCTATGAAAATAGAGTTTTACTTGCTTCCTTTTACAATATCTGCCCTACTTTCTGCTCCCAAAAGCCACATTTTGGCATCTAATATATTATAATGTTGGCTTAGACCAATGTTAAATATGATAATATGATGCCAAAATGAAAACTCAGAGTGTCTGTGGTTGAATTTTGCTGCTACCCACACTGCTGCAGGAAAGCCTCCAAGATCAACCCTGGATTTAATTAAACTTTTTTCCTACAGGCGCTAAAGGGTAAGGCTAGATTTTTATTTTTAGACATTTTTCATGCTGTCACTAATCAAACAGACTTTCAACACTTTCTGACGTTCTCACCCAGCCTGATGAGAAGGTGAAGCTTTGCAAAAGGCTCAGAAATACAGAGTTTCCTTTCTGGGCTGCTGCAGCTTTCAGCAACTGTTACTCAAACTGGAGTAAACTAGGAATTTCTTAGGTACCATTTTCAGAGGAAGTAATCTACATTGAGTTATTAGAAAACTCAATGTAGAAAACTCACAGGGCAGAAAGTTGGAATGAGTACAGCAGTCTGCCACAGTAATGTGTTCTAACAGATTGTGGAGAGAAACAGGAATAATGAGTACACACATGATACTTCTTAGAAGGGCAGATGCAGTCACGGTGCACTTTTTTCTCTTTCACTGTTAGAGGAACACTTTGACATTTTGGAAAACACATGTATTTGTTTTCAGGCAGAGAGTGAGATGAGGATGAATCCAAGTTTTCTAAACCACTGGAATCGTATTCCTTTTATCAAAGCCTTCTGGTTTTTCTGACTGTTGAACATTTCAAAACAATGCAAACCATTATTCTACACTGGGTTAAAGACTGAAAAATAACAAAACAGATGCACCGACACCGAAAACATCTGAAGGGATACTCTTTTAGGGCTGTAATTCTATTTGTCTGTTGGGTAGGTATTCAGTTTCCAGTTTCGGGATTAAGATATTCTGTGTTTTAAAAAAGTGGTTTTATATATTTACGCCAACTCATGTTTGAGTGCCTGACACCCTTCTTGCTCACAGCAGTGATCATCACACTTCAGTTCACCTTGTCGCTGGTTTAGTGACTTTTCCATACAACTTTAGCATTTTTCAAAACAAAAAAAAGAAACAACTAGTGAAAAATTAAAATGAATGAACAACAGAGTTTTGCCAGGTAAGGTCTTGCTCTCCCGCTGCACACACCTCTCTCTCTGCCTGCTCAGCAGCAGCACTCAGGCCGAGGCTGTGAGCATCAGCTGAATATTATAGAGATATTACAGATATCTGCCAATCTACATGCAGTTATTCTTTTTAAATATCCAGCAGGGGGTGAAAAGAAATCCATTTGCAGAGAAGAAGGGAAAACTGCCCTGAGCTCCTGCGCTCTGTGACCTTAATAAACATTTTCCTCTTGAGTTTATGGCCTCAGTTGCTAAAATGGTCTTATTGAATATAACATGATGTCTGTTTTGCAAGTTACGATCCAGAAGGGCAGGGATGCTTTACCGTGTGACTGACACGTGGTTAGCCGCTCACTCGTAACATCTGGTTTCAAAACACCAAGATGGCGAGAGCAAAAACGCTCAGCTCGAGGCTTCAAAACAGAACTTCACTCACCAAGGGATGACATCACAGTGTCTACATTCATCTTTTATACACAGTCAGTGATTTCCCTACTTTCCATACTTCCAAATAGAGACTCAGTAAAGAATCTGATCTGTCAGAAGAATCAGTATTGGCACAGGTATCACTAAATGTGCTTAAGATCTTTACAGCTCACTATATAATAAATTTATTACAATTTATTACTTTAATCCCGACAAAAACAGATCAGTTCCATGTTTTATGGGGTGTATGTTCTGATCAATGTCTTGGATGAGACCAGCAACTTTCTGCCTTATTTTCAGTGACTAATGTGAGGATCATCAGTAGTTTGCATTACCCTCTCTTGTCCTTCTATGTCATTTGTGCCAATTTAGTTTTCAAAAGTCAAACAAAAACAATGTGATATATCACAAAATAATAGACCGGATATAGAAGAAGTGAGTGAATGGAAGCTGAAGTCCCCGACACAGACAAACGTTTTACAGATTAAGTGGAAATGTTCTTTCTTCTCTCTTGTTCTACATCTTCTCCCTCCCTCTCTGACTCCTTCACACACTCAGGAAAAAACAGAGGAGGAAGGAAAACCAACAAAACGCACACAGAGCATCCTAACGACCGCCAGCCACAATAGAGCCATTCTGCGCCTGTGAATGCACATCGCCTGCAGGACGGACATACACACACACACACACACACACACACACACACACACACACACACACACACACACACACACACACACACACAGAGCAAAACACTCACTTCCAAAACAGTGATTGTCCAAACCCTGGAGCTCGTTTATTCATAATACACACTCAGATGTTCACAGTCCCATGTAAGTCTGCACGCTGAAAACACAGACCACACACACACACAGAGTGTTGTTTCCTTAACAATAACACATTAGTACTGAGACACCTGAGCAACACTGGATTGAACTATGGGAGAGTAATGTTGGACAAACATGATTTGATTTTTTGTCACCCATATTGGCAAACGACAGCTGAAGGAGTTATTTCTGGAATAGAAGCTGGTTGTTCTTTTTACACATTAAATCATGTCCAACAAGGGCCGACTAGATCAAAACTGAAATAAACTCTATGCAGAATCTGACCTATATGTGAAGACAAATATGATAAACATTTCAAGCATTGGAAGAATTGACCCTATGCGACTGTAAACCACAAAAATGCCATTGAATATGTCCATGTAAACACCCTGTTTCTGTCTGAAAATGTTATCAATAAAAACAAAGCCTGCTGCAGTGCGTGTGATGTTTAGTATATGTATATAATGTGTCTTAGAAATTGGACACCATTCGTGTTTACATCCTGCGACGCTGTCACGAGCACGAGGCTCTCATCACGGGTAAACTGACGCTTCCTTTTCTTCCTTTTGCACACTGAAACAGTTGCTGGGTTTAGTTCAGCAGAAAGAAAACAACTCCTACATTAAAGCGTGGTTTGGTGATTTCTGGTAAAAGACATTACTTATGATTTCTGGCTACGTCTTCTTCTGCCACCATTTTTGAAATCACCTAGAAGAGAATGGACCAAGTCAAACAGGGAAACTCCACCACCAACTAGTGTTTCAGTGGAGAAACGGCAGAGCAACGCAGGCACACTACACATAGGTATAAATGCTGGTAACAGCATTGGACACTTGCATAGGCTATGTCTTCGGCTCTACATAGAGAGCAGAAATTAAGCTTAAGACCAGCAGCTTCTTTTTGCAGCCAGAGGAGTCGCCAACTGCTGGCCATTAGAAAGAATGCAGGTTTAAGACACTTCCACATCAGCTTTACTCTTCAGATCCAGAAGGTATGTCTGTCTTTTACATACTATGATCTACACACTCAGTTTCACACAGTTCGTTTTTTAACTCTTTGATCTGTATGATGTCACTTCATCCAGAGGATGAACTGAGGGGCTGCATCAAGAAGGGTCAAGAACACAGATAAATAAGAGCAATTTTGAACTGCGATTTCAGGCAAAGTTCCTCTAGAAGAGTCCAAGAATAAAGACATGGAGCTGAAATGAGCAGAATAATTCCCTTTAAGGCAGCCAGTCGCCACAGACTCCCCAGAGCACAGTAAACAACACAAATTACATAAAAGACTGTAACTGACTGCGGTTTCTGGGTCAGTATATTGTAAATCCCAGTGCACAGTGGTGAGGGTAAGAACCACTACATTTCTGTACAATTTTCCCAGCCCTGAGTCAGTGAGTGTATTATGCACAGAAACACAGAGCAGCCCAGCCCTGACCTGCAGGACTGCACACCGACTGCGAGCGTTGAGTCGGGCTTGTAGAACAACGTTTAATTTTTACATGAACTAATGAACGGACTCCCTCTGTTTTTGTCTCTTTCTTTCTTTAGGGGTGTGTTGTGTGGTTTGTGTCCTATGTGGCGCTGCTGCACTGAAAAGTGGGGAATTACTCTTAGCTTCACAAAAAGGTGTTTGTGTCTCGAAAAAACAAGAGAGTCCCAAGAGCTGGATGACTGTGGGCTGCAGGAAATAGGGGAAGAAGAAGGGGTTTATTTAATATTACAAAACCCTTCACGGATGATGAAGAGGATGTTTTTCTGGGCTCTTCATCAATGTCTGCATATTTTGTGTGCATGTGTGTGTTTAGCTGTGGTTTCAAACATTTTTGATATTTTAATCGTGGTCTTGAATGTTTTATTTTATGATGTTAACCCATGGATCAGCCTTTATAGGCATCAGCGGGATGATGAAACCCTGAGCAACTCGACAAAACGTCACCTGCTATCATTCACTCAACAACCACAAGGTGGAGGGTGGGGACTTCTCTGCTCATTCAGGCCACTGCTGTGATGGTGCAGTTTTACTTTGAGCTGGAAAAATGAGGGAAGGGGGGAGCGATTGAGGAACCGTTCCCCTCCTGGAGATGCTACTTAAGCAAGGCACTAAACTGTAAATTTGCCCAGTGGAGCTACAAAAAGTGAATAGTTAAAAAGACTTATTGAAGGAGAACACCAGTTTCTTTCAACCTGGTGTATTTCTCCACTCACCTGTGCAAAAAAAAAAAATTAAATAAAAACACGAGCTCCCTGCAGTTTGAAGAAACATTTTTTACATGAGGCATTTGGAAACTTTGTATTTGAGTTTGACTGAAAGTAAGCACAAAATTCAGCCACCTGAAAGGGAAATTTTGGTAAAAAATTTTGGATAATGCACCTTAGATGAGCAGCAGAGTGCTCAGGAAAGAGAAATGCAAGAGCACACGGACTGTCTTTCTTTCTGCTTCTGAGCGTCTCTTTTGTGTTAAAGACACAATAGTAGAGAAGAAAAGAGAGAGAGTAGAGGGGTGACACGCAGCAAAGAGTGGGATCAAACCAGGACCCCCTGTGGTGGGGACTCAGCCTCTGTACATGGAAGGACGCTATGCCGAGTAAGCTTTATAAAACAGCCTTTGTGACCTTTGTGTTTAATATGCAACCAAACTCACTCCAGCTCTCAGCAATTTCCAAACCACAGACCCAAAATTGCCCCAAAGTAGACCTATTATTTACTGTGTCCTGCCAAAGTGGGTTTAAACGGGGAAAAAAATAGTGGAGCTCCCTCACCACAGGAAAGCACTTCAGGCAACAGAAGATGCCTCCTGGACAAACGGTATTTCAGGCATCTCCCACTGAAAGCAGACCCCGGTGTAGATCCATAACATGCTGGATAGATTAATTATCTCATGTGGGCTGGGAATGCCTCACGATCCCATAAGAGGAGCAAGGGGAAATATCTGGGGTAACTGGGATAACTGGTCCCCTGACAAGTGACAGAAAATGAACAGGTTATCTACATTTTTGCTCATTTTTCAGCTTTTTTTTCCCACCAAGGCAAGAGCAGAGGTCCCAGGTATGTGGCAGCAGGACAGTGCAATAAATCAAATTTCAATTTAAATTATTATTTTGGCTTCAAACAATTACTTAAATAAGACAATCAAGAAAAAAAAAATATTGTGGCACATCACATTCTGTTTGGCAGTAATGTTCTCACTTTTTTTGATGAGGATTTTTGCCATTTGCTATAATCGAGCATAATGTGCACCTATGTGATAGGTGCTGTTTGTCTGGTCGTCGGCAAGGTAACAAGAAAAAAGTAAAAGGCTGATTCTCTGATTCTCAGATGGCATCCACATCACTGCCATAGTGGCTCCATAGTGTAGCGGTTTACTTATTCACTTAACAAGCCAAAGATGCCCAGTTCAAGACTGGGAGGAGACACAAATCCCTTTGGAGGGTTGCATTAGGAAGGTCATCCAGTGTTTAAAAAAAAGTGTGACCAAATCAAATATGTGGCTCCATCCTTGTGAATAAGGGAGCAGCTGAAAGAAGCGTCAGTGCCGTGATGCTTTGGCAATACTGGCTGTTCACAGATAAAGGTCCAATATTAAAGACCTACAAAGTCCACATTAGGATGCAAGAAGGGTGGTGGTGTCATAATTCACAGGTTTGTCAGCAAAGTGTCTTTTGAGCTTTGCTTTTTTCCACTTGTTGTATTATTTCATTTGTCAGTTGCTTCTTACTTTGGATTTTTCACTCACTGGTTAAGTTTAGGTGCTAAAACTACAGAAACGCTGAAAAATGATGAGCGCGAGTGAGAAACACTCGGAAAACTGAAAAAAGACGAGAAGTGAAACCGGCAGAAGTGTGAAGTGAAATACGGGAAACGTGTTAAACAGACGCCCAGAACTATGACAGAAAGAAGCAATTAAATTTTGGTTAAGATCCAGGTCACTGTCTTTAAAACTGCAGAATCAGACTGCCCTATAAAGATCAAATATATTTCTTTTTTAAAATCATATCCCCTAAAAAAAAAAACATATGCTACTGCAAAAGAAAGTCATCAAAATCCTGAACTTTAACACCCAAGAATCGAGCCAAATGGTGGCGAACATCTTGTCAGAACAGTCCGTGACACACATCTCTGCTGGGATTTCTGTGCACCTAATGGAAATTAATGATAACCCAATCAGGGAACCTTATGGAATAATTCTGATACCTGCTTTGGGAATAATCACTCTAAAGCTCAGTGTCAAATATGGACAGAAAGTGCAGACAGGATTTCCTGCTGTGGGTCCCTGGAGGCCTAATAAACGTGGTGGGAAGTTTGGATTTCTTTAATAACAATAATGACATGAAAGAGAAAATTTCATGTCATTTATTTCATTCATTAGCAGCGACGGGGCGACATGAGGCCGTTGTGAGTGCAGCTGGACTGGGGTGTAACACTTCATGTTGTTTTATCATCTGCCTGATTAACAAATGACATTAACAAATGACACATACATTATAGAAAGAGCAGCCATCTGTGTCTGCAGGACTCTAACTAACAAGATCACGCATGTTTCAGGCATTAACTTCAACTGACTAATCACCGTAATGATTAATATCAATTATGTCGATTACACAGTAAAAAGAAGTTTATTCTTTCAGTCCAGGAGCCAAAATTAAATGTAGTGACTGTAAGATTTTTTTAAGTAATGGGAATGTGCCCAAATTATTGTCAAAATTCATTTATTAGATTTTCTTATAAAGAAAAAAAAGAGTA
>VVAS01006586.1:4006-15151 GCA_015103295.1 Ptychochromis oligacanthus
GTTCAGCTGGTTCTAGATTGGGGAAACGAAGCATTAGTCGTTTTATGTGTCTTTGGTGGATAGTTTATACATAGTTTATGTAGCTACTGGACATCACAACAAGCTAAGTATAAATTAGTCTAATTAACATTGCAGATGGAATGAAATCCAGCCAATCAAAACATACTGCGAGATAAATTCTGATTAACAATTATTTGGTTCAGACAGTTTGTGCAGAACAATAACATAAAGTAGCAGGCTGTCAGACCCAAAAGAAGGGCCACATGAACAAGTTTTTATTGACATATGGTCCAACAACATCAACTGGATAAAAAAAAATAAAATGCAAACATGAGAGGACAGCAGATCAACGCCACCTGAAGATAAAGAAACTGTGGCAGCAGTGCACAATCAGTATACAGAGTGCCAAGCAAAAAGCAGCTGTCTGTGGGCACTGACCCTAAACATTAAGTGTGTTAAGTTGGATAAGTCAGTTTGTCTGCCTGCAGGCTAAGCTCTCAATTACCAAACAGCATTAGGTGCATTACCAACACCCTTAGACAGATGTTAATATGGTTAATGAAAAGTTAACACAAACTAGTCTAAGGTAAATTAAATAAAAAAAATTAATAAATAGAAAAAAATTAATTAAAAAAGACTTCTGAAAAAGACAAAAACTGAAACAATATTTTGTACTTACAAAAGTAACTACAACAAAATAAAAAAATATACAGGAAATGCCCTTAGATTTAGTCTTTGTCAAGTTGGTCAAATTTCTCAGCCCAGGAGGCTTTTTTTGGGACTGGAGTGTCTACATGACAGGACGTTTTGTGTTTATTTTTGTAATACCTATTCTGAACTTCTTAAATAAAAACCCTAACAAATACTAAAAACATTAAAGAAAACTAACACTGAAACAAGCAAATGCACTAAACTGAACTCAAAGCAAAAAGTCAAAATGAAATAAACATTAAAAACTAAATATAAAACTATAATACCACAGCAGATGTTTCAACCTTGGTTTTCCGTCTCACACGAGTGTGGTAGAACAGATACCACTTGTGGTTAGTGACCTACACTCAGCATAATGCCTCAGCATTACACTATAAAACAACCACACTAACATGAGTGCTGCTTCAGCCATGATGCTTTCCCTACATCTGGATTTTATTAGGTATGAAATACCTGAAATGTTGAGCTACAAATTTAACTATAAAGCACTTCATCTTTATCTGTTATTTCCATGTAGATGTTATGTGTAACTGAATAATTGCTACACTGAAATATCATTTCCACTTTTTTGTTTTTATCTGAAGACCACATCATAGTTTGCACTAGCTTACACTAAAGATAAAAAAATCTTTCATAATACTAAACAACCTTAAGCTGCTGTCAACTGTCTTAATTCTCACTTAAAAGAAACATGGCTATTTCTGTGAAATTAGGTACCCTGTAGTCATATGTAGCTTCAGGGTTCTCATCACAGGCGATGACCTCTGGAGCCATCCAATAGGGAGTACCGATGAAAGTATTCCTCCGACCGATCGTCTTATCCAGCTGGGCCGACACTCCAAAGTCAACTAGAACATAAAAAATTTTTCACGTATGAAAAACAGCCACAACCTTTGCTTCTTTATGAAGTGTTTTTGTGGTTGTGTGATTTATGTATGTGAATATGACTGTGTGATTGTTCTGTTGCTCTGCCTGGGGTTACGAATGTGTTCTTGAGGAACCACAGTGCATGTGTCGGTGTGCCATACCCAGTTTGACTTCGGCATTCTCTGTGAGCAAAACATTTTGTCCCTTAATGTCTCGGTGAATCACATGATGGGAGTGAAGATGGGAAAGACCCTGGAAGACAAATATGCACGCACATAAACACTCCCATACACACAGAGTCAGATGACCATCGTCACTATAAATATGAAGCTGCAAACACTGCCCCCAGAGAGTATTTGTATCATGTGTTTATTCTGAAGGACTACTGAATGGAGAGTGGGATTTCAGTTTAGTTACAATGCTTTTAAACACATTACTAGATATCCTTACTTTAGGCAGAGTGAGTGGCCTAGTATTACAGGCTACCAGTCAGTGGCATGGTTTTAATGCGTGTGTGCGTCACTGTGTGTGTTTGTACTCTCGCTTCTTCAAAGCAGGTTAAATAAACAGAGGAAGTGAGTCTTATTTCAGGCAATGACTTCACCATGGTGTCTGTGTGTATTTGCGCGTGTATGTTGTGATGTTGAAACAATGGGGAGACAGCATGGCTGACAGCAGCGGAGAAAACACTGGCGACAGTCCAGAGCCTTTTGTCTCTTAAGTTTTTTACAACAAAAAAAATCAACTCAGTTCCATTTTTGTCACAGATAAAGGCAGCATCAAGGACACTGGGGGTTGATTTAAGTTGATGTGTTACTTGTGTGTGTTTCTGAGTAGAGCAACAAACACCAACAGAGAAAGCAGAGCAAACATCCCGGAGCCTTTCTCAGGACCTTGTGATCTCTCATAATGATAACCATAACATTTTGCAGACATGTGTTTTAAACTGGCCTTTTAAGTATATAACTGAAAAAATAAATCCCTCTGAGTCACAGTGGGAAAACATAAGAGAGAATAAATCCCCGAACATAAGGAAGTATCAGTGTCAATTTGGCTGCTCTTTGATATTTTGGTAGAGAATCACTAAAAGCAGCCATCATGTTTCTTATACAACAGTAGTAACTTGCTTAACCATGAAGTTTGCATCCACAAGCAAACTACTACCTCTGTTTTTTTTTTTTACCAACACTAAAACGAGCCTTTACAGTAACAACATCTCAGGGAGAAAGTTCACTGGTGATTCTTTGTTTATACTGTCTGTGTTATGAGTTCAAGCAGACGCTGACGATTGAGAGTTCAACTACAAGCTATCATAGGCAATAAAGCAACAGGGATGGCACACATACATATAGCATGTACACTTCCAAACACTGTGGAGTTGCACATTAAAAAAATGACTTTAATTACAGGTTTCACTTCTTGCACAGGCAATATAAGGCAACCAGTATTCTTATGGACAGTCTGGATGTGCCTAAAACCAGTTAAACCAGCCTTACCAAGGTAGAGGCCTGTGCATGAGCATTTTCTTTTTGTTCATAAAAATTTAATTTATGATTTCCAAGTGGACAAATGCTCATTTAAGATCCATTAATTTATTCTTGGACTCTACTAGAGTAGCTTTACATGATTCATAGTTAAAATATTCCTTATTTATCTTGTACTGAGCACAGGTGCAGCCCCTCTGAAACAAACCGCTTTAGCTCCCTTCATCTTCCCCTTAAGACAACTTTTTCTGACTGGTTGCCCCTCACAAACTGAAGGTTTGACCATCAGGTGGGTGGCTTCTGTGCTCACAGCTAGAGCTGTGTGCTTAAGATGACCATATTAGGGATATCTGCTTTTGCTCACATCAGAGCCCCTTAAACGCCAGTAATTTGGAAAAAAGGGGGAGGATAATCATTGGTAGGTGTGCATGTGCATGTGAAGACCTAAAACCCTGGGTGACAAAAACATCCGATTTATGTGGAGCAATAAGGAGCCTGTGACCTTCCTCAAAGGAATAGACAGAAACAATTCCACAGTGGTTTAAGACCTCTCAACTAAAACAGTTTTATCTTAATAAGCTCAACTTCTGTAACCGTACTGTAAAGAAATGTGCATCAATTATATAACATTCAGCAGTTTCAGTCATTTCAATTATGCATTCCGGGTCAGGTCTTGCACACTATGATCCAGTGTTTTGTTTCCACATGATTCAACAAAGCACTGGTGTTATTAGTGCCTGCAACTGAATACTTCAACCACTATCTCATGAGTATTGCATCATTTAGAGTCATCCAGTACACCAAACTGATAAATAGAGCTTAAAACAGAGTCTGATGCACACACAGAGCATCATTAAATTGCCAAGGAAACTCACGTGACTTTATATAGAGAACCATTTAAATAAGATTAAAAGAAAACTCTCAAATAATAACTTGACCTCACCCTGAGCACCTCTCGGCAGATATAAGCAATCCAGTCTTCTTTCAAAGAATTTCCTTTAGTTTTCTTCACCAAATCTGTCACTGAGCCAGCTCCACAGTACTCCATCACTAACTACATGGGAAACAAATGGAACAACATAATAATGATAATGGTAGAACCATGTGTTATTTCATACAAGAAACCCAAGAGGATAGCAGTTATTTAATTAAAAAATAGATAATCCTTTATTTTTTACTTCGTAACAAATAAAAAATCTGACTAGTTTACAAACCCAGAGTTGGTGGTCCTGTCCAGCAGGGCCTTTCTTAATAAAGGCGCCATAGTAAGTAGCGATGTTTCTGTGGTGGGAATAACTTTTCAACATGTTGATCTCCAGCTTTATCTCCTCTTCTTCCTCCTAAACATAACAACAGAAACAGAAGGAATCAAAATACATACAAACACAGGAGGAATTTTAAGTAATTAATGAATGGCCAAGCATATTCTAATGCTGTGATGCTTCAGTGTTGCTTCTGCCTTAGATTTACACTGTAAATCTAAAATATGGCCAGCTTATTTAAAACGTCTAAAGGTGTCACTCTGAATGTAAAACCTTTCTTTTATTCCAACAGCCATACAACACAAACACGTACACATCCAGCAGATAGCAGCTTCAATCAGACTGTGTTCTAACCTTCTGATGATCTTTTACCCAGATATTGGACCTTAACTCAACTACTATCCCATCTCTCAACAAAACAACTAAGGTTGGTCGATGTTACGAGACGAAGGACAAAAAGAAAGAGCAGAGGAAACAGAGTGCGGCACTTTCTGTTTTCTTACTATAAATCCCGGAAATGACTTGTGACTTCTCCAATTCACTGAACC
Source organism: Ptychochromis oligacanthus (assembly GCA_015103295.1). Taxonomy (NCBI): domain Eukaryota; kingdom Metazoa; phylum Chordata; class Actinopteri; order Cichliformes; family Cichlidae; genus Ptychochromis; species Ptychochromis oligacanthus. The sequence continues at coordinate 8,879 of VVAS01006586.1, forward strand.
CCTAAATCTACTCTGATCTTGGAGGAGGGCAGAAGAGAAGAGGAGAGCTGGAGGAGCTGGATGGGGCTGTTAATCAGAAAAGTGGGAACAACAGAGAGCTTCTCACAGTCATTGCCCTCCCTTAAATCTTCACAGGACGGGAGAAAAATGACAAGGCACAGTTTGAACTTTCACCTCCATCTGAAACACAAAGCCTCCTGCCAATGACTGTGCTCTGTGTGTGTGTGTGTGTGGGTGTGAGTGTGTGTGTGTGAGTGTGTGTGAGTGTGTGTGTGTGTGTGTGTGTGTGTGAGAAGGCAGATATTAGCCACGCATTTCCTGCTTTCACATCCACAAAAATAAACTAGGACATTTAGTAAAATCTTTAAAGTCAGACCAATCTGTAATATAATTTAACTACACTATACAAACTATAGACACAATATAAACTGCAGATGAAACTGCTTAACTGGGATTTGTATTTAACTTGATTTTTTAGGTGTTTATGTAAGAAATGGAAAAAAAGGGACAAAGTCCATGCTAACCTCCAGTTTGGCTGCATTCCTGGACAACAGGCCAAAATCTAAAGACATTCACTCTTCTATCACAGGAAGCAAATCTTACCAAGACAAGCTGCATAATGTTGGATTTTGTTTTTAATTAAACAGCAATAAAAGTCAGTCATGCAAGCAGCTCTGTGGAGCTGTACTTAGCTAAATGATAACATAAGCATACTACCGCACTCATTGTGACGATGCTATCATAACAGCAGATAAACTATGAATAAAAAAGATGTGGCTGCTTAGACTGACGGGTATGCAAACACAGGCAGCTGTAGCTCCTAGCTGTCTGCTAGGCTTCACCTAATTCACTGGACCGGATCTCTTGACTCTGCTTTTTTGGTGCTTTTTGGAGCAATTTTACAGTTGTGGTTAGTGAAATTCTAGTACTGTATTAGTCTGTTACTAATTACCCATTAATAGGTATAAATGTTTGTGTGTTATACTCACACAGTTTGTGAATGCAGCTTGCTAACCTAGCTTGCTAGTGTTAGCTGATAACTTGGTAGCATTAGCTAAAGTGGAGTCAGAAGCCATTGGTTTACATAACAGTGGTTACATCCATCACTATATACAGTGTGGATGTAACCTGGTTGCTACATTTTTGCAGAGCCATGCACTCGAACCCTGAGCACTGTTACTAGGAACTACACACCCACTGCCCACTGTTACAGGCAGAGGGCAGGGTCTCTGCAGATAAATACAAAGCCACAAACTGCTAGTGCAAAAGAATTTTCTTTTATTTTAATCCTGTATATTATACTGCTACCAGACAACATGCATACAGTAGTATAGCATGAGATTTCCATATTTTTTTGGACACTACAACTGTATTCACAGATTCCCAGTAATGAGAAAACTGAACTTTATGTGTGAAATCAGACATACAGATAATCTTTTTGAGTTTTAAAGCCTGCAAGAAACTCTTGTACTACAGTCTGTGTAAATTTCTGCCAAAACAGAAGAAAACCACCAGAAAACCAAAAATCATTAAACGGGAATCATATAATAAAGGCTGTCATGTATAATTTACACTGACAGCATAATTATCCATTGCTTCTGGTAGCGTTGAATTTAATTACACTAATGTTCCACTTTAAAGGAGACGTCATGCATTTTATAATGTTCTGTCAGTTATATACCCTGTAATGCAGTCTGTCATCCATCTGCAGATTCTAAAACTTGTAAATATGTTCGTACAAGTCAAAAGTCAGGCTTCAGCCTGCTCTGAATGCCTCATTAGCAGAGTTACCCTCACTTCTCTATCAAACTGACGTCAGATAGTTCATGCATTGGCACAAATAGTTTTTGTTGTTTATGATACTGCTCAGGCTGTTTGAACATGAATGGATATATTTGAGAAGCTGACATTTTGGGTAAAGAAGGTGAAAAAAAGTGAGGCGTAGCAAAAAGGGCAGGTAGATAAATAAAGACAAATGAGCATTTTTGAGGTCATACAACAATATATAAGAGATGGATATGCAATGTAATGCACTTTTACCTCTGTGACCTCCATGACTTTGATAGCTGCCAGTTGACCTGTCTTGACATGACGGCCCTGTTGGAAAACAAAGAATGGGGTAAGAACCAACAGATTTAAGTGAACATACTGTAGAGACTCTGCTAAATATTCTTCACGAGTTCATATTTCTTAAATCACAAGCACAGCTGTGCAAATTGGAAAGACAGGCAGCAACTGGATCGTAATAAAGATTAGGCTCTAAACGTTTGACAATTTGTTCTCAAGACTACAACAACTGTCCCACGCTGGAATCTGTAATCAGACGAACACTCACAATGTGTTCTCTCGCTCTCAGTAACACACACATTACATCTTCTGAGTGAATGCTTGGACTGTGATATAATTCTCAATATTCATGGACACGGGTAAGTCCACCTAATTTCATTTTCTCTTGAGAGGCATAGTCAGAAAGAACAGAACATGACACAAGACAAGAGAGAGAGAAGAGTCCCCAAGCCAGAATGGAGGACCAGAGCTGTAAAGTGCAGTCAGGTGAAAAAGGGAAAATTGAAACCCTTGTCATGAGTCAGAAAGCTGACAAGATACTAGAGTAGCTACTCTATAAGCCTTTAAGCTGTGATGTATGACAGTTCTCTGCGTGTATGTGTATATGTATGAAATAGATCACCAGGTATGACAAACTCAGCTTTACTCAATCAGCCAGCAGTCAATATTCATATACAGAGACAGAAAGTCAGAGAAACACTCTGAGACTACAATGACAGGAGAGATAAAAGTAACAAATATGTGCCTATTCATCTTTTTCTTTCCTCTGCAGCCAGTTCTTAGAAACACTCATGGGCAGTTTCCAAAAAATATTACATGAACAATTGCTCCATTAGCTCACATAGCAGGACTTGGAGGACAGTAGGGTGTTGAAACGTGTGTCTAAATCGACCATTTCCACATTAGAGAAGTTTTCAGGAGTTTGCAACAACACAACTCGAAAACATAAACACATCCGTCATAACCCAACTGAATGGTGGATGGTGTATTTGGTAATATTACACTCTATGCGGTCTGCATTTACAGTTAGTCCGTTCCCCTCTATGAATAGAACACAGAAGTCATTCAACTGGAATGGCACTTACTAAATCAAAATGAAGTAAAGAGTATTGACAAATGTGCAGTTTTTCACATAAAAGGTGGACTTTTTCACAGCAAGCACTGGTTTTACTTTTATTGGGTCAATTGCTAAAAATACCATCCACTCAGGGTGGATCCACCTCTTGTTACTTCAGCGTCTTTTTGATTATGTCTCAAGAAGACAGAATTCAAACATGGGAAGTGGCAGGATTTCTTGGCTGAATGCGGAAAATAACAAATGGGAAGTTTGGAGAATATTTATTATCACAGCAAATAGATTGTATCGTACATGATTTGTGCTGGAAGTGCAGTGAGAAACAACTACCAGCGTGCTGGCAAAAGCTGAGGTAGTTACAGAGATATTCAACACAGACTATGTATTTTAGAAGTTTTACCATGAAGGATAAATTTTTTCACTAAAGCATACAGTGAGGGTCAGTCAGTGAGGTGCACCATCTTCCTGATCACCATCACTGAAAACACTGAAAACAGAAAACAGTATTGTGTTCTTTGAAGAAATTTTGCTAATTTTCTGTTTTGTTGGTGATTACTTTTTAAGACAGGCAAAATCTCCAGTAATCCCCAGAAGTGAGAGGCTGAGCACATCTTGAGTTGTCAAATGATATGAATGCTCACAAGTAGGAAACAAGGGAGCCTTTCCCATCAGCAGCCCAGGAGAGGTGTGTAAAAAGGCTGCAGAAAGCCTGAGCGGTATTCCTGTTACATAAAGTGTTAGTAGATACAAGAGTTCCTTCAGCGCCTGCATCCTTGGGAGCACTGTATTCGTTATTCTGTGTTTTCTTTGATAAAAAGAAGTTTCATGAGGAATTAGAACGCATGCAAATGTTTTAGTCACAACAGTAAAAATGAAAATTATGACCAGTGGCATCCTATCACTTGGTTCACAACAAAGTTTATTAAAGTGTTACTCAGGCAGCCCAGCAGTCATGAAACGGGATCTATTTTAGTTGATATTCTTAACATATACATCACACTTTACGAATATGAGCTGTACTGTGTGAAGCTCGCTGACCCCTCTTCATTCTGGCCTTGATTGTGTCCCCAAGTAGAGGACATTGTCTCCATAATTGCAAAGAATTGTGGCATACAATCAGCCACTGGCCTCACTATAATAAATAAGGAAATGGCCTTCCTGTCCCTTCAGACTTGATGGTGTCTGCTTGCTGCCACCACAGCAAACAAATGTGAAATGTTCTACTCTCAACTGATCTACTTATGTGTTAACAATATGCAGCACTGGCATGTACACACATACACACACACACATTTAAAGGGGTCTGTGCTCTCCATCAGAATTAATTGGAGAAAGATTTTACGCTTTTTGACACTTAAGTCCAATGAATCACACACACAGGCGCATGCACAGTCACATTACAATGTAGTAAAGTGATAGGGATCAAATAAATCCAGGCACAAATGCCTGTCTCTGGTAGTGTCTCTTGTTCTTCATCACAGACACACATGCACACACACATGCACACACTGACGGAATAAGGGAACACTACAAATATTGTGTCAGTGAAAAGGTTACAATAATATATTCATGCATATGCTAATCAGATACAAGAGAGACATTTATAATACAGACAGCATGGGGACAAATGCGAGAAACACCCTTACTGCATCTCTCTGCTAGTCTATCTTTTTGTCTTACCCTTCTTTCTGTGTAAATCTCTGTCTGTCTCCAACTCACTCTCATGACTGTCTTTGTACTGTCCCCTATAAGAACAACATGTTTCTTACATATGTGCACATGTGTGCATGATTAATTCTCCTCAAGAAACTGAATATAGAAATGGTGCCATTTATAGCCCGGAGGGTTGTAACCTTAGTGAATATAAAAGATGGATGTAGCTTCCAGCTCTAAAGAGTGAAGCCAGCACAGAAATGCCTTAAGCCTGCATTTTTTACATGGCCAGCAGGGGGCAACTCCTCTGGTTTCAAAAAGACTTCAGGTCTTACAGAATACTATAGGAAAACAGCCCTCAGCTCCCTTGCTCTGTGACTTCAGCAACTATTTTCCTACTATGGGCTCAATCACTAGTTTTATGTCATATTGAATAAAACATGAATTTCATTTTATAAATTACAGTCATTATTAGAGTCAGAAAGGGCAATTATCCAGGGTATGCTCATTACCTAACAACTTTTCAGTTAGCCAAGGAACATGTGGAGTTCTCGGCTTCTCAGTCAGATCCGTCCCTTCCTTGTTACACCAAGATGGCGATTGTGAAAAATGTCAACTCAAGGCCCCATAAGGAGAATCACTAACCAAGGGTTGATGTCATGGTGGCTACATCCATCTTTTATACCGTCTATGGTTGTAATTGTGTGTGTTTGTGTACCTGTATCTTTGTGAGAATGGAGGAGTTTTAAGTTTTAGAATGAGGACATTTTTCACTTCACCTTCAGATTGCTGTTTAAAGACTGGGTTCTGGGTCAGCATTAGATTTACGTTAGGCTTAGGGTTGAAGTTAGGTGTTCAGTTTGGATGGTTAAGGTCGGAGTAAGAGTAATATCTGTTAACCGATATCTACACCTGAATATGCAGAATCTTTTGGCAAATGACAAGATTTCAGTTTTTTCGTTTGGAGTCTGTTTGAAGCTAGCGCAGTACTGACCAATCATGTTTGAGGGGACTTTGACTGCAAGCAGGTGAACAGTCTGGGTGGAGAGCTAAAGAAGAACCTAGTGGCTGAAAACCATCTTGAAACCATCAGCTATCATTGGAAGATCATTTAGCTTTTTGTTTGCTTTTTAACATTTATCTGCATTCATAGTTGGTCTGTAATGAATAGGCACCACATAGAACCAAAAGTCTTGGCCTGCAATTTCCGCTGGTGCACAATACCACTGGCACAGACTAATACTGCCAGCTCTGACCCATTGGGGCATGATTCTCTGGGGGCAGTGCAGTGGTGAGGAAGCCAAGTGAGACAAAACTATGTATCATACAGATACAGGATTTGCAGTTACTGTAAACGATGCCCTTGTTTAACAACACACACAGCGTGCTCTCTTATAACTAATTTAAAAAAAAAAAAAAAAAAAAACATTCTTTTTTAATAAAGTGAGGTAATGTTTAAAATTTAAATTATTTATAAC